>JAOXYD010221160.1:0-18982 GCA_028565735.1 Pinacopodium congolense
GCAAAGCAAGCATAACATGTGCTTTTGGATCCACAATGTTTTATTTTGAAGCAAAATATGCATAATCATGTTGTTCTCCTAGTGTTGGAGAGAAGGAACCTCTTGAATGTGTCTGGTTTTTGCTTGTGCAACTCCGAATTATCAATATATTTATCTTTCATTCTATCTAGTTGGGAGCCTATCATTTTGGTATTAGAACTGGTAGATGCCATCGACAAGAATGGAGGCTAGAGTGAAGAATATGAAGGGTGAGCTTCTGATTATCAAGGATAAGCTCAATATCCTAGAAACCAAAGTATCAAAATTAGCCCAGAAATTTGATGATGTCTGGAGGATCGTCACCTAATGTTAGATATACAGAGGGAAGCTGGCAGTTGATGGCAATTCCGGAGGCCATAAAACTCCTACTGACTAAGGGGAGAACTCAGCTACTATTAGACCACCGAGTTTTGACAAACAGAATAGGGTCAATTCAGGGTGTTACCACTGGAAGGATCAAAAGTTAGAGATGCCCACTTATGACGGGGAGGAGGATCCAATCTCATGGGTCTTCAGGGTGGACCAGTATTTTGCAGTGAACTGGCTGTCGGAATTAGAGAAGCTAGAGACGGTGGCTGTTTGCCTCAAGGACTCGGTGCTAGCATGGTTTCAATGGGAAGAGGCACGTCGACCCTACTCCCTCTTGGCAGAACTAAAGATACAGTTGCTGTGAAGGTTCTCTTAGAAGAATAGAGGGACCCTCCATCAGTGATTTCTATCCATAAAGCAAGATGGGATGGTCTGGTAGTTTAGGAATGACTTCGAGACACTCTCTTTCCCCTTTATATAGCTGGATGATGCAACATTAACTACAGTATTAGTCAATGGGTTGGACGAATGGATTAAAGGGGAGTTATTGAAGACGAAGACCATCGGTTTATTGGATGTCATAGAGATGGCCGAATGTATTGAGGAAGGCAACCTAATGCTGGGCGAGGCTTAAAGCCCCGAGTCTTGGAAATCCAAGAGAACCTTGCAACCAGGGCCTCAGACACTAGTGCGGTCCACTATATGAACACCTGGCCATAAGGCCCATTACCAAACACAAGTGAATACCAGGCCTCTGAACTCGACTCATACCCTACATATCTAAGCTCACCCTAACTCGCCTAACCCTAACCCACAATTTTATTAGCATCGAAGCAGTCCAGAGGTTATAGCTCCCGATCACATAAACAACATAGTATGGAGTGTTTATGGGTACAAGCATGGTCTTCAAAGGGAACAACATCTATAAAGGGGTGAGGCTCCAGCTGCAAGGGCTAATAGTGGTAGAAAACTTCCTTCCACTCGAGATTGGGAGTTCCGATGTAATACTGGGCTTGAAATGGTTGTTTTCTTTAGGGCGAACGAATTTCAATTGGATCACTTTAATGATGTCCGTAAGAACCGCAAGTCAGCCAGTGATCTTGAAGGTGGACCCTAGTTTAAACAAGAGTTTTGTATCCTTGAAGGCGATGACTAGGCTCTTGCAGCAAGAAAAGCACGACGTGTTGGTAGAGTTAAGATGTATGGACCTGGAAGCCGACCTACCACTAGAACCTATACCTCTGGAGATTCAAGAAGTGGTCAAGGAATTCAAGGAGCTGTTCACTGGGGCGACAGAGCTCCCACTATGGCATGATAAATATCATGCGATCACCCTTAGACCAGGTACTACTCCTGTCAACGTAAGGCCATACCACTATCCATATGCACAAAAGGCTAATATAGAGAAGTTGGTCGATAAATTGCTGGCAGTAGGGATAATTTAACCAAGTGTCAACCCAGTATTGCTAGTCAAGAAGAAGGATGGCAGTTGGCACTTATTCAGCATCTCAGGGAGGTATTAACCTTGTTCTGATCTAGTAAGTTATATGTTAACCTCAAGAAGTGATGTTTTTGTCAAAGCCAAGTAGAATATCTGGGGCATGCCATTACAGTAGAATGAGTTTAGGCTGACCTAGACACCACTGGCGAACCTATTGAAAAAGGATGCCTTTACGTGGAGTCTGGAGGCTGCTAAGGCCTTCAATAGATTGAAGCAAGCTATGGTGTAAGTGTTGGTATTAGCCTTACCGAATTTCAAGGAGCCATTTGTCTTAGAAACAGATGTTTCAGGTGGGGGCTTAGGGGCTGTATTGATGCAACAAAACTAGCCCCTAACATATTTCAGCTTAGCTCTAAAGGGGAGAGCAACCTTGAAGTCTGTTTATAAAAGTGAGCTGATGGCCATTGTATTTTCTATTAAAAAATGTTGCCATTACTTACAAGGGAGGAAGTTTTTGGTCTGGACTGATTAGAAGAGCCTAAAGCATCTACTAGAAAAATGACTTATTTTCAAAGAACACCAAAGGTGGGTCACCAAACTATTAGGCTTTGAATTAGATATAAAGTACAAGCCTGGAGGGGAAAATAGGGCTGCTGATGCCCTCTCTCATGTCCCCTATGCTACTGCATTGATACACTTGTCAGTCACACGAGTACTCAACTTAGAAGACCTAGCAACTCAGGTCGATTCCGATCTAAGCTTAGGAGAAGTCAAATGAGCCATCATAGCGGACCCTGATTCCAAACTAGGGTGATTGCTGCTGCAAGGGCAAGTCCATTATAACAACAGATTGGTAATTCCCAAATCCTCTTCATATATTTAACTCCTTTTAATTGAGTTTATGACAACTTAATTAGGGGGCATTTGGGATTCCTTAAGACCTATAAGAGATTAAGGGATGAGGTTTTCTAGGAAGGCATGAAAACAGATATCAAGAGGAATAATGAAGCTTGTGCAGTGTGCCAGTGTAACAAGCACCTAACGTTGTCTCCAGGTGATCTCCTCTAACCTTTACCAATGCCAAATCAAGATTGGAAAGATATCAGTGTGGATTTCATATAAGGGCTTCCTAAATATAGGGTATATGATTCGATCCTTGTTGTAGTAGACTGACTTAGTAAGTACGACCATTTCTTGGCCTTAAAACACCCCTTCACGGCCATTACTATTGCTGACCTGTTTGTGCAAAATCTAATCAAGCTTCATGGCATTCCCAGGTCTATAATATCTGATCATGATAAGATTTTCATAAGTAAGTTTTGGACGGTACTGTTCCATTTACAACAAACACAACTCAAGCATAGTACTGCCTACCACCCTCAAACAGATGGTTAAACAAAGGTGGTCAACTGGTGTCTTGAGTTCTACCACCGATGCTTTGCTAGCTCCAAACCTCACACATGGTCACAATGGTTGCCTTAGGCCGAGTACTAGTATAACACCGCTTTCCACACGTCCACCAGGCTCACACCATTCAAGAGCCTGTATGGAAGAGACCCCCATCACTCATCAGCTATGGACAGTCCACCACCTAAATCTCTTCTGTGGAACAACAACTTTAGGCTAGAGATTTAATGCTTAAAGAGCTAAAGGACCAATTGGTTGTGCGTAAAATCGCATGAAAAAGTCAGCGGAATCTCATCATAAAGAAGTTTCCTTTGAAGTGGATGATCTGGTCTACGTTATACTTAGACCATACCATTTAAGGACACTAGCCAGGCCCTACAACAAGAAGTTATCCCCCTATCACTTTGGCTCCTACCCAGTGGTACAAAAGATTGGAGCTGTGGCTTACAAGTTACAGTTGCCTGATTTAGCCACCATCCACCCAGTATTTAAAGTTTCACCCTGGCTAGGGGGCCTACAATGATACATAAGTTCTCATCCAATGGAAATCCCTAACAGTGTTTTAAGCCTCGTGGGAGCCTTTTGATCTCATTATCCAATAGTTCCCTGACTTTCACCTTGAGGATAAGGTGAACCTTATAGGATTGGGTATTGATAAGCCCTCGATAAAGTTCACTTACAGCAGGAGAAATACGAATAAAAATTGAAAGACATATAGCTCAAGGCCTTCTTTTCTATTTGTAAGCCTCTTATCATTAGTATTAATTGTTTAGTCTAATTACTGTATGTTGAGGTAGTGTTTTTTAAGGGGGGTTAACAGATTTAACGAGGTTAGGAATCTGGTGAGCGAATAGTTTTTAAGAACTGGCCCCTAGAGGGTTAGTATGGATTATTTTTTTAGAAAAGACAAGTGTTGGAGAGAAGGCACCTCTCGAATGTGCCTAGTTTTTGCTTGTGCAACTCTGAATTATCAATATATCAAATATTTCATTCTTTCTAGTTGGGAGCCTATCAGAATCCTGTCCACTTGTTGATGATAAGGCTCACCAACATCTGGCACATTGAGTAGGAGAGAAAGCAAAGCACGAGTGGGGTTAATAGGCAACCCTTTGACAATGCTAAGACAATGCTAAAAAAACGTGTTGTTGAGACAAAAAAAGGTGATTAATGTGTGAAATAACCCCAAAATTAGGCAGAGTTTGGAATTTTTGAGATTTTGACTCCTAAATTGTCGAATTTGATGAAGAATTAAGTGGGAAATGAGGGATATAGGGCAAAAGGAGTGTGTTCACCTAAAGAGAAGAAGAGAAGAATGTTAAGAATGTCTGCACTGTTCAACCAAAATTTTAATTATTTTTTGGTCTTTACGGGACTTAAACGGTGACCTATAAATAGTTAAATTTCTACTCTTGTAGTTTAAGTCTCCAGAAAGCATAACGATGGGTTTCAGAAGAATAACCCGCCATTTATGTGTCGTATTTTACTCCTGAAATTGAGCTCCAACACAAATGTTTATCTCCAACTCAATTCTAAATGACCCCAAATCAATACCACACAAAGATTAAATGATGTCCTAGTCGAAGAACTTAAAATCTAGCCAAGAAAACAACAAATTTTAGCATGAAAGAGTTAGCTAGACTAAGGCTTTAAAAAAAACTTAAAAGAGATAAAGAAGAGCTAAACACTAAATTCAAATCAACTTAAACAATTAAAGCCACTAAAAAGAGACTTAACAACACAAAAAACTAAATTTTTACATAAGAAAATAATAAAACATAAGACCAGAGAGAAAGAAAAGGAAAAGTTTAAAAGGAAAAACTAAAGCAATTTAACTTAAACAACTTAAAACAAGTAAAAGGAAATCAAAAGAAGACTAAAAAGAAAATAGAATTAAATACAAAAGCCAAAAACTAGCACTAAAACATATAAAACCAAAGATCAATAAAAGACCTTAACTAAAACAACCTCAAAAAAGAAAGAAAGAAAAACTAAAAACACAAAAAGGAAGGACTAAAACAATATAACTTAATAAAATTCACAAATTAAATAACCTAATATTGGTTAGAAAGAATAAGAACCTAAAATTGGTCATTGACCCTATTAGGAACATAAAGTTTGGCCTTTTGTCTATAGAATTTAAAAGATAACTGTCTATTTGATACTTCAATAGCACCATAAGGATAAACGGTAAGCACATCATAAGGGCCAGTCTATCTGGATCGTAACTTACTAGGAAATAGTTTCAAATGAGAGTTATAGACTAATACTTTGTCACCAATTTGGAAGTCACGAGGAGCAATATTCCGATCATGCCATTTCTTTATTCATTCTTTATATAATTTGGCATTTTCATAGGAATTAAAGTGAAATTCATCTAATTCATTCAATTGTAATAACCTTTTTTCGCTAACTTGCTTTACATTAAAATTAAAGAAATTTATCACCCAAAATGCCTTATGCTCCAATTCCACAGATAAATGGCAAGATTTACCATACACTAAGTGATTTTGGAGACATACCAATGGGCATCTTAAAAGTAGTATGATATGGCCATAATGCATCATCTAATTTCAAAGATCAATCCTTTCTAGATGCATTTATGGTCTTTTCTAAGATCCTTTTATTTTCTCTATTGGAAACTTCTACTTGATCACTTGTTTATGGATGATAAGGGGTGGCAACTTTATGGTTTGCACCATGTTTGGATAGGAGGGATTCAAATTGTCAATTACAAAAGTGAGATCCTCCATCACTAATTATAGAAATGGCCCAAAGTAGCTTCTAACTTCCTTTGAATTACAGTGAGTTAAAATAGGAAGCACTTTATCATTAGGCACACGTATTCTTATAATGTCATCACCGCATATCTTGTACAAAAATGGATCACACCAAAGAAATTTCTTTATATCATAAACAAACTTCTTTCTTTACTAATAAGAAAAATCATAAGGAATAACCTTGCCAAGTAGATAATTTACATAATCAGCATACCCTAACAAGTCATCCTTAATTGCTAATAGATGCTCCTCAGGAAACATTTCCTTAATGTTATGTTCAACACCTTTTTCCATAACTTCCTCAGTCAATCTTAACAAATGATCAACGACAAAATTCTCAGCACCCTTCTTATCTTTAATAGTGATATCAAATTCTTGCAACAATAAAACCTATCTAATCAATCTCAACTTTGCATCAGGTTTGGTCATTAAATACTTTAATGCCACATGATCAGTTTAGATAAAACCTTTGACAAAACTAAGTAAGAATAAAACTTGTCTAATGCAAAGATAACAACGAGCATTTCCTTCTTAGTCAGGGTATAGTTATTTTAGGCATCATTTAATGTCGTACTTGAATAATAAATAGGATGAAATATCTTATCCTTTCTTTGCCCAAGAACTACACCAATGGCAAAGATGCTTGCATCGCATATTAATTCGAATGGAAGAGACCAGTCTATTGAGACTAGAATCGGTTCACTTATAAGCTTAGATTTTAAAAGCTCAAAAGAGTGCATACACTTCTCATCAAAATTAAACATTTCATCCTTGGTGAAAAGGTTAGTAAGGGGCTTAGAGATCTTAGAAAAATCCTTTATAAATCTCTTGTAGAATCTAGCATGACCCAAGAAACTTCTAATTGCTCAAATGAATTCGGAGGTAGGAGTTGAGCAATGACCTTTATCTTTATTGGATAGACTTTTATACCCTTACTAGATATCTTATGACCCACTACTATACACTTTTGCACCATGAAGTGAGATTTTTCCAAATTCAAAACTAAATTCGTCTCTTCACACCTCTTTAGCACCTTATCAAGATTTTCTAGAAAAGAATCAAAAGAAACTTGAAATACTGAAAAATCATTCATAAAAAATTCAATGCACGCAAAAAAAAGAAGAAGCTATCATACACCATTGGAAAGTGATAGAAGCATTGCATAATCTAAAAGGCATATGCCTATACGTAAATGTTCTGTAAGGATAAGTGAAATTTGTTGTCTCTTAGTCCTTTGGGGTAATTAGGATCTGTAAATATCCACTATACCCATCTAGTGCACAATGAAAACTGTGCCCCTCTAATCTCTCAATAACTTGATCAAGAAAAGGAAGTGGAAATGGTCTTTTCTAGTTGCATCATTCAATTTTCGATACTCAATGCACATATGCGAACTAGTGACCTTCATTTTTACTATTTGCTCATTTCTCTCATTCTGAATCACAGTAATGCCTCCCCTTTTTTGGCGCTACTTACCTTGGGCTAACCCAAGGTGATTCATTTCTTAGATAAATTATCCTGACATCTAGCGATTTTATAACTTTGTTCTTGACAATTTCCTTAATATTTGGGTCTAACCTATGCTGCAGTTGAATAATAGACTTACTACCCTCTTTTATAAAGATCTTGTGTGTGTAAATGGAAGGGCTAAATCTCTTAATATCTGAAATTGTCTAACCTATAGCCTTAATATGCTCTCTTAACACCAATAAAAACTTATCTCCCATGCTATCACCTAAAGATTATAAAATCATCACTGGAAATTGTGATGAGGGGCTTTAAAACGGCATACTTTAGATGAGCAGGAAGAGGCTTTAGTTCTATCTTAGGTGGCTCTTCTATTGATGGCTTTGGTAAAGGCTTTATAGGCCTCTCCAAAGCCTCAAATCTCTTCAAAGGATGCCATCCTTAAGAGAGCTTCTTTACATCCAGATCTTCTAAAACTTTAACTACTTCAGTGCCATTTGGATCCATTGGCTGAGAATGAATCAATACTTTTTGCAAGGAATTTGAACACAACTCAAATGAAGGACAACTTAAACAATGTTGAACTCCTATAAAATTGTAAAAATAAATGTCCATTGGATGCTGCATTGCCTTAGTTGTATCAAACTCAATTTCTTCTTCCTAGAATCGCGAAATTAATTTGCCGTCATGCACATCAATTAATGCCTTTGTTGTAACCATCAATGGCCTTTCAAGAATGATAGACATCTTACTATCTTCTTCCATATCTGACACAAAGAAATCCGCAAAAAAGATAAACTTATCAACCTTCTCTAAGACATCATCGATAATCCCACGTGGATAAGTAATTGAATGATCTACCAATTGCAATGAAACTATTGTGGGATATAGTCATCCTATCCTAATTTCTTGAAAATAGAGAAAGAAATTAAATTAATACTAGGACCAAGATCCATAAGTGCTCTCTCTACTTACAAACTGTCTATGGTACAAGGAATGGTGAAACTACCAGGATCCTTTAGCTTAGGTGGCAACTTCCTTAACAAGATCGCAGAACATTCTTCATTGAGCTTAGTAGTTTTAAATTCATATAATTTTCTCTTCTTAGACAAAATGTCCCTTATAAATTTTTCATAGCTTAGCATTTGAGCTACAAATTTAGATGTGCTAGCTTGAGTTTATTTCCTTTACTTCCTAAGTGATCGCTCAAGCTCTGAATTAAATTTAAACTTTTCGGGTTTGATCCCCTAGTATGCATGCAACTTTAAAAGCAAACAAGAATTTAAACTAAAACAAAAAACATTTCAAAAAATAAAAGATACGCAAAGTAGGCTAAACAAAGTAATAAAACAAATATAAACACTTTAAACAATATTAACAGCTCTAGACCAATATTTGGAAATTCTTCCTAGTATTCCAATTATGAATAACTTCATTCCCTGGCAACGACACCAAAAAACTTGATATCGGTTTCTATAAATGCAAATTATTTCAAATCAATTCTAAATTGATGCTCTTTTAATCACACTTTTCTCAATTCAACTTCAAACCAACACCGATGGCAAGTGCACCCGTCACAAGTAATAAGTGGAAGTATTTAAAATTTAAGTATCGTTCCTATGGGGATGCTTTGCTAAATTTCAAGTAGTAGGGAAAATTTGGTCACAATCATCTAAAGAATACTAATTGAATGCAAACATAAACTGAAATTACCATATAAACTTAAAAGCTTTAAGTTATGCAGAGTAACTTAATTAGATAAAAGAAGTTGTCTTAATGGATAAAATTAGTTAGGAATTTTCTATTCAACGACCCAAATGGTTTAAAAATGGATTAAGGGACTTATTCTAGGATCACTTAAGTCAATTTAAGCAATGCTATGGTTAAGACAAGGCTTAATCTCTTTAAAACTAAGAATTTTAATCCAAAAATTCCAAACAGATAATGACCCTCAAGATAAATCAAAATGTTGTTATTCAATGATTTAAATTAGGTTTCTTAAGGATTTACCCAATAAATTAGGTAGATTTCTCGGTTTCTTAACTTTATCTTACATGTTTAGTGTAAAACAAGCATTAATCCGTTCCAAAAGAAAAAAGAACAACCCTTAATCTCATATGAAAACATATTTAGCACATGCTCAGGTAATTTTAGAAATAAATCCTAACCAAAAATAGATTTAGCAACTCATTTTAGGCAAGAAACAAATCAATCTCATCATATTAAGCAAACTCTTGCATAAATGATAAAGAAAGGTGAATTTAATAGATGAAAATCAGTTAAAGTGCACCAATATCTCTCTTTAAACACGTTTACAAAGTTGAATCACTTGTATTGAGCTTCAAAAAACCAAAATACAAATCAGATATGCAAAACAAGGTGAAAAATGTGAAGCACAAAAGAAAACAACCCTAGGCTTCTGTCAATCTGATTTCTCTCTTAAATTCATATTTTACTCTGTCCAACTCTTTCAAAAATGTATTCTCTGAGTCCTTATATGTGTCAACTGCAAGTGGAGAGAAACTAGGGCAAGTTACATCAAGTGGAGAAGGAGATCCAACTAGAAAGGTGTCGATTGCTACTTAAACGACACTTAAAAAGAGTCAAACAACACCTAATGAGGACCGCCATTTTAGTCTTTGATGTGGGGTAGAACGACACCTAGCAAGGTTAAATGATGTCTCTCCAAACCCACTATTTTACTCTAAAATTTTGAATTCTAATAGCCTTTTATTAGTTTTTCTGAAATAAATTAACTCCAACTGCAATATTCATCATTCAAACACATAATTAAGCCTATAAATATAAAATGTAAGCAATTATCCAACAATTTGGCTTAAAATGGAGACAAATATGTCATAAAATTCAAGTCTATCAAACCATGTTTGTGCCATATTACGATATGAATTTTGGTTTATGAAGAGTGTTAAAGTTGTTTCAGAATGAAAAGTTATTATAATCAAATCTAATTTTTAGGTTTATATTGTATGAAATGTTTTGATGATTTAAATAGTCTTAAGTTATGATTTAAAACTTATTTAAATTTATATATGATGTTAGAAATTGTTTTGGAGTGTCTAGTATTGGATTGAATCATTTCTATGCATTTTTGGGAGTTAAACATGGGTTATAAACAAACCACCATTTAAGTCTTCCAAATAGTCATTTAAGTTACTATCAGAAAAACATCTAGCCCAAGTTGAGCTACATTAGGTTTTTAATAACTTTTTGACCATTTAATGGCTATTTCTCTACACCACCAACTATATTTACTCTACGACACTCTAAATAAGTTTTGTAGAGCTTTTATAATAATCTGTTGAACCAAGGGTGGTTCCACCTTATTTTAGTAATGAAAAAATAATTTGCGTTACTAATGTATATGTTTTACATATGTTTGAAAGATAGGTTGGATTGATCAATCAAAGAGTTTTGAGGAAGAAATTGAAGAATCATATGAAGTCTCAAAGCTTGAAGAAGAACCTTAGAACAAGTTTATTTTGGCTTATTTAGTGTAAAGTGTACTTGTTTTCATTTCGGTATTCTCAAGAGGCTTTATTTCACCGTTCATGTATACATGCTTTAGAATATGCATATAGGTGCATAATAAAGAGGTATTGTGTTTTTTTTTATGATTGCATGAAAATAAACCTCCTGATACATGTTTAAATTGGTTAGAAAAATATATATAAGGTATTAAAAATAGTTAAACATATGTTTGGTTGTTTAGCTGTTTATGTATAAATGTTTTAACAAATATTGGATTGTTTTGTTTTGTTTTGAGGTTGGTCAACCGAATGATCTATTTGATCAATCGAGTACTTCACAAGAGCCAAAAAATCATCTGAATGAATAGATCGATCGACCAAATACAGTAAGAAAGACCTATCAGTCGATCGAACCAAGAGATTAGTCGAACGAAAGTTCAGAAGTTTCCAGACTTAAGAACAGATTGTAACATTATATAACGGGTAAATACATTTATGATATTTGCCCGTTGGACAAATGGTAACATTACCATTGCCCAATGGATTTGTCCTAAATTGATAGTATAAATAGAAGGGTTGTGTTGTGTTTAGAGAAGTTGAGAAAATACAAAAAAATATAGTGTGGACATATTGTTTTAAGTTTTACAAAGCTCTTATTTTCAAAGGTTGATTGCTTGAAGGTTTTTTTTAGCATTTTTGTGGTGCGTGTATTTTTTAGTAAGGCAATCAATTATTTTTGTGCATTCATAGGCTCTTGTGTTTATCAAGTGAAATTAAGTGAAGTATTTTTTTTAATTATATCGAGTGATCGTGAGGTTATTCTTGAGCTTAGGAAAATGAAACAAGTGAAAGGTTTTCCTTTAGCCTGTGAAAAGGGATTATATCCATGACATTGATTATTTTCAAGTTGTTATAAGAACGAAAGATCAACAGTGATGTTAGGAACTGGATTAGGAGTAAGTAGATAGCTCTGAACCAGGATAAATCACTGTGTAAACTATCCTCTCTCTCTCTCTGTCTCTATCTCTCTCTCTCTCTCTCTACCTTTATTTTGCATTTATATTACCCGATTGGTTGGTTAGATAAATCTGTTTAAGCTTCCACATTTCTTTGAAAGAATTTTTATACACTAATTGACCCCCCTCTTAGTGCCATATCCATCCCAAACATAATCTTTATGCAATTTTGTCAAAGATTAGAGCTTACAAAGTTAGGTTCATTAAGGTTGCCTTACTATTTTACTGCTTTTTTCATTCACAATTTTCTTATTTTAAATCCATTTATAGAGCTATAAATTTTTTTTTAAATTTTTTTTAGTTACTCATAAGTTTGCTTGGACTAAAATTTTGATTTTAAAGTGTTTATTTTCTCAGACTAAAGCTAAAAAAGGCACACACATTCAAGTGGTTCAATTTTTTATTGTTCTTAAACTGTCCTGCTTTGTTCTTCTTATTTAGAGTTCCATTTTAGTTTTCCTTGATTCATTCTAATTCTATAGAGTCTCTTGAACTCTTAAGAAGTTGTTTAGCCCATTTTAATTTTACAAGGCAAGAAACATTTTTTTTATAGGGCTAGAACTTATATACTATATATTTGAAAACTTATGCATGTTTTTGTTTTGTTCCTTAATCCTTCTATTTCATTCATTAATTTCTTATTTATTCTTTCAACTAATTATAATAAAAGTGAAAGTTTTTATTTATATGAAAGTTCTTAATATTTAAAGTCCCATCGGGTTTGATTTGTAATAAATGAGGTGATACTTATCTTTTTAAATTATTATTATTTAAGTTAACTTTTAAACACTTATGACCTGCTATTTATTCTATTTTTAATTTTAATTATTATGTTTTTAAGTAAAAAAATATAAAAATTAATTTCTTATTTATTCTCTCAACCTATTCTTAAGAGGTTTAATAAGGTTCCGGTAGGTTTATTTGTTTGATTTTATATCATTTGAAAGTTTAGAAACATTGATTTATTGAGCTAGAACTTAGGTGTTGCATATTTTGATATATTGCATGCTTGTATGTTTAGTCTGATAGGTTTGATGCCTTAAACCCATTTTTTCCAATCCAATTATTTATGGTCTATTGAAGATTTAGTAAGCTTAATATATTGTTATTTATTCTTTGAATTTTCCATAATCATTTTGATTATTGATCCTAAAGCGAACCAACATTAAAAGTGTGTTTTGATTTCATATTTGGAGGATTTGATTTTGTTAATTTTTTGTTAAGTTAAAGGCTCGTCTTTGCAATTAAAAAGTGTGTTGAAAGTTTACTCTTAACCTATTTTAAGAAAAATTTGAATTTGTTTGATTTTTTAATGTGGTTTTCATTACTTTAGGCATTATATGAGCATTAGAGAAGGTATAAGGCATAAGTATTACATTGATTGCATTTGAGCCATTATCTTTCATTATTTTAACTACATAAGCTTAAATTGAGGCTTAGGTAGACCGAGTTTAAGGGTTGGTTTGTGACAATTAAATTGTTGAATTTTAGTCTTGTATAAAGGTTACTCGTCACCCGTTTAAAGGATTATTGTAAACAATTACTCTTCACTTATTTAAAGTAAGATTAATGAGCTCCTTTTGATCGTTATTAATCAAGTTTGCATGGGTTCATCTTTACCTTTATAAACAAGATTGTAAAGGGTTACTCTTTGCCCACTTTGTGATAAGTAAGATTGTAAAGGTTTCTCTTCACCTCTTTTGTAGAAAAAAGAAGTTGTAGGGGATACTGTTCATGCTAAGTATGATTGTTTTAACATAATTTTAAACAAGTAGTTAGAGAGAGGATGTAGGTCATCTTTTAAGTAGCTGAACCACTATAAATCCTTGTGTCCCTCTCTTCTTGATGTACTATATGCCTCTCTAAATTTTAAAAGAAATGATGACTAAGAACACACTAAACAATATCACAACAAATGAAAAGTAAGTGTATATATTGAATGCAACATAGTTGAGATGAGTCCAAATTTGGAACCTTAAGGATTAATATTACTAATGATTTCCTATCTAGATTAGCTAGCTTATCAAAAGAAATAAGTTGATTGATTGGGTTGATAATGAAAAGAAGAAAAAAATTAAAAATAAAATGCCTAAATAAACTCACAAGAAGTAATACTAAATGATGAAGTTAGGATTTAGGTAATTAATCCCTTTAGAATGTATTGGTACTCAATGTGTATCTTGATTTAACTCTAATTCTAAATTTTTTAGGCTATAAATTCCCTAATATAATTACACTCACTCTCTAATTATGAAACTCCATTTAATTTAATAAACTAGTAGAAAATTCTCTTTATGCCAACCTATTGATTGAATGCATTAATTTTTTCTATAGAATCCAATGTTTTGGCTATGTTCATACCTAACCTAAGCATCTCATTAAGCCTATCTATAGGTGCCTATGCAAGATGTTTCATTTATGGAATGACCTAATGTATACAAAAAAAATTTTCAATCTCAATCATATGTAAATCAAAGATTTGAAATCAAGGTTACATTTGAATAATAATTGAATCCAAAGTCATGAATATCCTTGAACAAATATAATTAAAAAAAAATGGAACTCAAGAGTTAAAGCAAGAACAACAAGAGTACTACATCCTACAATTCATAAAATCTCAAATCCTATACAGAATTTAGCTCCTAAACATTGTTTCAATCAAACAAACAAATATAAAGAAGAACGAAATGTGAAAGCTTATAATGAATTGTCTTGAATCCATGAATTCTTAATGCTTGATGTATAAAATCCTTCCTTTATTCTTGGAGTTATGTGTTTTGATGCTTCTACTCCTTCAAGACTATATGAAACCTTCAAAAATGACCCAGGAGTTAATATGCCTTTTAGGTTTATATGGCACTTAAAAGTGGGAGAGGTAAATTAGGCGTTAAAATTTTCTTCTAAATTATCCAAACTAGTCTTGTACTAATTTCATTAAATGCGAATCCTAAAAAATATTTTTTAATTTATCGAAATAAATAATAGCAATAAATTAAAAAATATATAATAAATGCATAAAAGAAAAAGAGGAAGGAAGGGAGGCATAACTAATTTATAATAGTTTAGAGTAGTCCAATTGCCTCTACGTTTAGTTCCTAACACCACTTTTGATATTATTACACTATTTCAATAAAAGAATACAACATCATAGTATAATCCTTTTCAAGGCTCAAGGATAACCTTTCACTCCTTTTTCTAAGGATAAAAGATAACCACAACACACTCACTTTTTTTAGGATAAGGAATAACCCCTCACACCCTTTTCTAAGGCTAAAGAATAACCTCACAAACTTTCTTCTTTTTCAAGGCTCAAGAATAACCCTTATGACAATTCACTTATAGTTCTCACCTTTCTCACAATCATACCTTACACAAGTTGTCACTCTTGACCCAATAAAGTGTATAATGTCTCACACAACAGTTGTGAATGATGTTCAACACAAAAACTGAAAAGAATACTCACAACTCACATGAACATATACAAACAACACCAATAGTGTTCAATCTTACTGTATAAATGTTTCAATAACTTTTTCCACATAATAAACCATACTAGCAGCACAAATTTATACCCACATATATAAAAAAAAACTCGTTACCTAACTTTCAAAAATAATAAATGATTTAACTATTGTAAAACTAGTCATTCACCAATGTCTCGCTTCAAATTGGCAATATTTAGTCGACTAAATGCCTATGATCGATCGACTGACTTTTGTCTTTTGGACATTCATTCAACTTATATTCTTCATTCGGTCAACAGACCTTATGAAGGTTGGGCTCCTCTAGCTCAATTAACCTTAAATCCACTCAAACTTCATGTTAACCCAATTTGACATAAACCAAACATATCATAACATAAATTTCACAATTCAACACAACCAAATTTCCTTAACCCTTTAATTTAATCATCTTATGCATAACTAATTTATTTATACATTCATCCTTTAATCAATTCATTCAATAACATACATGAATTCATCCATCTATAAAGAGGATTTTCACACTCATCAAACAAGAGATAATTATACATCTTATATGCAAGTACTAAATATGAATTCATATGTATAAAGTGAGCCATTTCAATACTATGGTGAAGCCAACAAGAAGACTTACATAACTATTCACTCATAATAACCTAAAAAATTCTACTCTTGAACATGATCTTCTTTCTTCAATCTTTAAGTTCAACTTTAATGTTTCTCTTTCTCACAAACTGGGGTCTTCATATATATCTAACATACTTCATGAACTTCATACATCAAGTCTTAACATAAATGCACTTCATGTATTCACCAAACACTTCATGACTTGATTTCATCAAACCTATCCTAACAAACTCCACAAATACATTAACAAAAACACTTTTTCATTATCAAAACAAAGGGGAAAATAAATAACTGAAAAAGAGGTCCCTATATGCATTTTTGGATGTAAACATTCTTCTTTGATTAAATTCTTATCTAGAATATGAATGGGAAACATTTAATGGCATATGATGAGCATTATAAATATGTTTAGAAACATTCAAATAAGCATGATGAGCATATAGAGTAGAAGGTCTATAGGCATTTTTTTATAACAAAGAAATTATTTCGATTTGTAGGCACATTCGCATTCTTTCTAAACGGTCTTCATAAATACAAAAAAGTATGGTGATTCTTATAATGAGATATAGACGATGGAGGCCTAGAAACATTTTTAATGGACACCCTAGGTTCTTCTTATCTCGTACCCACCCAACTAGCACTCCTTCCTCTCCCTCCCTTCTGTCAGTTATTGCACCTCTTCTTCTTCTTCTTCGTCTTCTTTTTGTTCTTCTTCTTCTTCTTTTCTTTCTTTCTTTCCCTTTCTCTTCTCTTCTTAATCTTCTTTCTAGAATCACTATCTTCCCACACTTCTTTGGCCAGCCACTTCTCTATCTTTTCCCTCTTTCAATGCATCTCTTTCTCTCTCTAACCATTAACTCCTATCTTTCCACCTAAAGAAAAAGATCTACTCACCTTAATAAATGCAATCAACCATTTGAGTAGCTTGGTGATGTTTTGAAAAGAAGAAGACAATATGGACATTAGTAAGGGCTATTGTTGGTTGCAAGGTGGGGGCAAGAAGAAGAAAAAAAGAAAAAAAACCCCCTATTAACTAAATTATGGGTCAGGTTAATGGTTTGGGCTAGGTTTTGGGCTAGTTTTGGTTGAATGGGTCAGGTTTTAGGTTTTAAATTTCTGGGTTTTATAGTTTTCCCATCTAAAGAAATTTCTTCCTCAAAATTTAGTCACATACCTAAGTTTTTAAAAAGATGAGGATATTGTTGTCATACATCCTCTTCCACCTCCCATGTGAATTCTCTCAAAGACTAATGATGACTCCATAAAACTCAAACTATAGGTATCTATCTCCTCTTGGACTGTCTAATATCTCTCTTTAAAATATCAACTAGCTCCTCCCTATATTCCAAATTTTTAGCTACTTCAATCTCTAGTATAGGTATGACATGACTTGGATCTAACAGATATTATCATCTCAATATTGACATATGAAAAACATCATGTATTTGAGATAACGATGGTGGCAAAGCCAATCGATGAGCTAATAGACTAATTTGCTGAACTATTTCATACAGTCCAATATACTTAGGGCTTAACTACCCTTTTCTATTAAATCACATTATGCCCTTGCAACACGTCACTTTTAAAAGCACTATAACACTTAGCTCATACTCTATCTCATGTTTATGCTAATATTTATAACTTTTCTATCTATCTTATATAGCCTTTAGAGATATCTTTACCACTTCAATCTTCTCTACAATTTCCTGAATCAATTCTAGCCCCTTCAAAAACCTAGCACCCTCATCATAATACATCAAATCACTGCATCGTCTCCGATATAGCGCCTCAATAGGTGACATCCCAATACCATAATCATAATTATTATGGGAAAACTCCATTAAAGGAAAATATAAATCCCAATATCCTTTATAATTTAACACACAAGCTATCATCATGTCTTATAAGGATTGAATGGTATGCTCAAACAAACCATCTGTTTGTAGGTGAAAAGTTGTATTCAAGTTTATTTCAGTCACCATTGCCTTATGTAAACTACTATAAAATTGAAAAGTAAACCAAGGATCTTGATCTAAAACTATAGACACTAGCACTCCACGAAACTATAGACATTGACACTCCACGTAACCTTACTATCTCATCCATATGTAATCTGACAAACTTGTCCAATGAACGAGTCTATTAGAATAGGAAGAATGGTCATACTTGATCATTCTATCCATAATCACCCAATCTAAATCATACCTACGCTAAGTTTTAAGTGACGCTACTATAAAATCCATAGTAATTCTCTCTCATTTCTATGAAGGTATCGACCAAGGTCTCAAATTGCAGACTAGATCCTACTACTCAGCCTTAACTTGTTGACAAGTCAAAAACTTAGCTATAAAATATGCCACATCCACCATTAGTAAGATCTCAAATTTCAATACATATTAGTTGTACTAGGAAGTACTTCATAAAGTACAAAATTAGCCTCTTTTAGTATCTCCTTTTACAAGGCATCAACCTCTAGTACACATATCTGAGTCCCCAACATCATCACTCCATCTATCCTTATAGAAAGGTTTGGTTTTTTTCTTCATTGTATCTTCTCCAACATCCTTTATAAGTATGGATCTAGAGTCTATGCCCTCTATTATGGTTACTTAAACCAATTCGAATATGTAAAGTAGCCATTAACCCAACTACATCATCTACTACTAAGTTCACATTCAAAGCTTTCATCTCTACTTATGGTGTTTTAGTACCTCCCCCAATATTGAATAATACACCTAAGGCCTTTTGATAGGTGTCAACTTTATTATGTTTTTAATGCATATTTGTTATGTTATGACCCATAATTTCATATTTATATGTTTAATTGATGCGTGGAAGTTTTTAATTTGTAGGAATTAGAGATTAATTGAAGATGGCAGCAAAGATGATGCAAAATTGTCACTTTCTAAGACAAGTATGTGTGTCTATG
>JAOXYD010221187.1:0-18980 GCA_028565735.1 Pinacopodium congolense
TGCTCCACTCATATAAATATATAATCCAAATACAACCAATGAGCTAAATGACAAAATGTAGCTAATATATCTGAAATCAACCTACACTATGAAAAGGAAACCTATACTACGAAACTGAAATTAAAACAAATGTGTGAATAACTAAAGGAACTAAAAAGAAGGATCATCGGCATCCTGTGAACGTTGATAATCCTCAAGGCTCCTAATTCGTGCAGTCAAATCATCAACCTGATGCTGAAGATCATTAAAGCGACGAGGCATCTCAAAAAATAAAGATGATCGAAAATCTGAAAGCTTAGATGTCATGCGAGTCTCCAGGTTAATCAATTACTGAAGAATAGTAACTTGAGAATCATCAAAAGCAACTAATGGTGATGGGACTGGAGTAATAGTAGGTGAATGTGGACGAGGTTGAAGAATGCTTGGAGTGGCCTCAAATGAAGCCTCGCTTATGTCCTCAGGTACCTCGGGTTGTGCAGCATCACTAAGTAGACCCTCAGGTACCTCAGCCTCTTGAACTCGACATCACTAGCTTCTTGATAAGTAAATTGCCACAACTTAAGCACGCCTTCATTGATCATATTCTGACGAGTACGATCGTTAGACACTACAGAATCAAAAGAACTCATGCATCCCTAAATATCCTCGTCAATAAACAAGGAAAGTAGAAATTCTTGTTAGGCTTCTTGATCTTCACTAAATACCTCATAAACAAAATAATTAAGTCAGTTAAAGGTAACCCTGAGATAGGACCTAAGGCATGCAACATCTTATACAAAAGATAGACGTCGACATACCATATCTCATTCAATCCACTGGCTTGGGGTGCAACATTATGACTAATAAAGGCAATTATAATCCGCTCCCGAGCCTCTAAAATAGCAGTGATATATCTTCGGGCATTCCTAGTCAGTCTTAAGGCATTCTTAGCAGCAGCAATGGAAAAGGATGGATTCGAAGTAACTAAATCACCATGGAAAGAATCCTTGGCCTTAACAAAGACATCCCCCTCATCGGGTACTCCTAATATAGTAGAAATAGAAGCACGAGTGATATGAATAGGAATACCTCTAACAATCAAGTGAATCTTGATTATGTCGGCCTCTTCCTTATCCTCGATGTTCACATAGAACTCGTAAACTAAGTCATGGTAAAATGAACCCGCAAGTGTGACGACTGACTCCCATCATAACTTTTGGAAGGTGCCAGATATGTTGAAGTGAGCTTTCAAGTCCTGATAGATTGGACATTCAACGATAAAGTCATTTCGCCTATGCACTTCGTACTCGTCAAAATTGTCTTGACTCATGAATCGGATAGGATCGAAAGCCAATCTCTTCCTCTTAGTAGTTATTTGACTAGAAAATGTTCAACAAACATGCACAAACGAACCAAAAAATTTTAAGAAAAATTAGAAAAATTTCCAGTGAAGGTCGCTGGAATATTCTCTTTTTGACAAGAATATTCTCAATTTTTCAATGACAATAATATTGAATGAAATTGGTATTATTAAAAAGCTAATGAAATTCTGAACACAATGATTCCAAAACACAATCAAATAGAGGCCTAGATTGAGAGAAAATTGAGAATCATACCCTGAAATAAAGAAATAGATCTAAATTAGTTTAGAGCAAGTTCTAAAAAATCTGTTGATTTTTAAAATGAATTGATGGTAGATTCTTGTAGAGGAGGAAAATTTCAACAAATGGACACCAAAAACGTGCATATTGATTAAGAAGTGAGGAAGTTATGAGTATTTGAAGCTAGGGGCGATTTTAGGGTTTCTAGAAGTTATGAGGTTAAAGACGATAAATAGTGAAACTGCATCATTTTTACCCCAGATTCGTCCTTCAACGGCACCTTGTTCATCCTACAACGGTAATAGCCAGCCGTTAATGCTTTAGAAATGAATGCATAAATAGTGGCTTGTTCATCCATTAATGGTGGGCTAATAGACCACTATTAATGGTCTTCCTACACCTTCAAATGCCCAATTCTAATCCAATTTCACCTCAAGATCCTTCTAAACTCAAGTCCTAACAACATAGATTGGACTATCCATCAATTTTCTTCAGAATTTAACCTAAAAAAACACTCCTAAACCCAAAATAAACGCAACAAACTAAGGATAGTCTAAGGAAAACACACCAAACTTAATTCAAAGTCACTTAAAAGGCTTCAAATGGATAAAGCTTGGTTACATCATAAGGGCTCGCCCATCTTGACCTTAACATTCCTGGAAACAACTTCCATCTCGAATTATACACCAAGACTTTAGTACTAACTTTGAATTCTCTCTGAATGGTATGCTTATCATGCCACCTTTTAATTTGTTCCTTATAAAATTTAGAGTTATCGTAAGCTTCGAGACGAAATTCAGCCAACTCATTCAATTGCAACTTTCTTTCTTATTCAGCCTTCTTTAAGTCAAAATTCAGAAAATTGATAGCCCAATAGGTACAATGTTCTAATTCAACTGGCAAATGACAAGCTTACCATACCTCAACTTATAAAGAGACATTCCAATGGGCATCTTATATGCAATTCGATATGCTCACAGTACATCATCAAACTTAAGTGATCAATCCTTTCTTGAAAAGCTAACAGTCGTTTCCAAAATTTGCTTAATCTCTCCATTAGATATCTCAACTTGACAACTAATCTGAGGATGATAAGGTGTAGCTATTTTATGTGTAACAATATACTTGGATAAGAGGGACTCAAATTGCTTATTATAAAAGTGTGTTCCCCCATCACTTATAATTTCTCTAGGTGTCCTAAATTGAGTAAAAATATTCTTCTTAAGAAAGCGAACTACACCTTTTGCATCATTCGTTGGAAGGGCAACTACTTCAACCCGTTTACTCATATAATCAACGACCACTAAGATCTATTGGTTAAAGTATGAAGAAGGGAATGGTCCCTCGAAATCAATATCCTAAAAATAAAAAATTTCACACAACAAAATGTTGTTCAGTGGCATCTCATGTCTCGTTGAGGTATTTCCGACACTTTGGCAATTGTCACAAACCTTAGCAAAATAAAATGCATCCTTGAATAATGTAGGACAATAGAAACTACACTCTAACACCTTATGTGCGGTTGTATCAGGGCCATAGTGTCCTCGAGTCACCTTTGAATGGCAATGATTGAGAATTAAAGGCACTTCTTCAGTAGGAAAACATCTTCGAATTATTCCATCTGTACATATCTTGTAAAGAAAAGGGTCGTACCAATGATATTTCTTAACTTCTGAAAAGAACTTCTTCTTTTGTTGGTATGGGAAGTTAGAAGGTATAAAATTACCAGTCAAGTAATTCACTATACCTACATACCATAGTAAAGTAAACATGGCTAGTAAGTGATCTTGAGGAAACACCTCCTTTATGTCTTGGTTTTCTCCTTTATCCATCACTTCTTCATTTCAAAGAGATAAGTGATCTGCCATAAAATTTTCTTTACATGTTTTATCTCTAATTTTAATATCAAACTCCTGTAAAAGGAGAACCCATCGAATCAATCGTGGCTTGGCATCTGGCTTGTTCATGAGATACTTTAATGCAAAATGGTCCATATAGACAATCACTTTTGAAAGAACCGAATAGGACTAAAACTTATCAATCTAAAAAACCACAGCTAATATCTTCTTCTTAGTAGTGGTGTAATTCTTTTGAGTATCATTTAATGTGTGACTTGCATAATAGATTGGATGGAAAAGCTTCCAATGCCTTTTTCCAAGTGCTGCACCAACTGGAAAATCACTTGTGTTACACATCATCTCAAAAGGAAGAGACCAATCAGGTGATTCTAAAGTGGGTACACTCCTGAGCTTTTCCTTTAACAATTGAAAAGAATGCATATACTTATCATTAAAGTTAAAAATTGTGTCCTCAGTTAAAAGTTCAGTAAGAAGCTTTGTTATCTTGGAAAAATCCTTGATAAATAGCCTATAGAATCCATCATGTCCAAGAAAACTCTAAATTGCTCTAACTAAATAAGTTGGTGGAATTTGAGCAATTACTTCTACTTTAGCTAGATCTACTTCAATGCCCTTTCTTGAAATCTTATGACCTAAAACTATGCATTGTTGCATCATGAAATGACATTTTTTCTAATTCAAAACCAAGTTGGTTTCTTCAATGACATTTTCTATAAACATGCATAGAAGGATGTACCAAATATAGAAAAATCATCCATGAACACTTCAATGAAAGTTTCAATCATATATGCAAAAATTGCTATCATGCATCATTGAAAAGTAGTAAGGGCATTACACAAACCAAAAAAGCATGTGTCGATATGAAAAAGTGACATACGGACATGTAAATGTTGTTTTTTCCTAGTCCTTAGGGGAAACAGGAATTTGCAAATATCCAATGTATCCATCTAAGGCACAATGAAAACTATGCCAGCCAACCTTTCAATTACCTGATCAGTAAAGAGTAAAGGAAAGTGATCATTTCTTGCAGTGTCATTCAATTTACGATAATCAATGCAAATACACCAACCTGTGACTTTCCTTATGGCAATCAATTCCTTTTTCTCTTTCTTCATCACTATAGTCCCTCCTTTCTTTGATATTACTTGAATTGGGCTGACCCATGTAGAGTTAAAAAATGGGAAAAATAATCCCAGCTTCAAGGAGATTGACTACTTCATTTTTTACCACTTCCTTCATATTCGGGTTAAGCCTACATTAAGGTTGGATCAAAGGTTTACTTCATTCTTTAATGAATATTCGATGTGTACAAATGGAAGGACTTAATCCTTTAATAACTACTAAGGTCCATCCTATAGCATTTTGAAAATCTCTAAGAACTCTCAACAATTTCTCCTCCATTGTATCACTTAATAATGATGAAATGATAACAGAAAATTAAGATGGAAGCCTAAAAAATGCGTACTTTAAAATTGAGGAAAGAGGCTTTAATTTCAAAATTGGTGGTTCTTTAATAGAGGGTTTTGGAAGAGATTGAATTAGTCTATCTAAAGACTCAAACCTTCTATATTGAATCAAACTTGATGTCTCCTTTCCCACTTCTAACTTTTCCACAACTTCTTTAACTTCCTCTTCCTCTTCCTCTACTTCTTTAGAAAATGAATGGATTAAAGCCTTCTATAATGGATTTGAGTAAAGATACTTAGATGGATCACTTGGAATAGAGTGAATTTCAATGAAATTACATGAATCCATGAAAGGATGCTTCATTGCTCGAAAAACATTAAACTCAATCTCTTCATCTTGAAGTCAAAGAGTGAGTTTTCCTCCATGATCATCGATCAATGCCCTTGCAATAGCCATGAATGATATTCCCAATATAATAGACATTGTATTGTCCTCCTCCATATCTAAAACCAAAAAATCAACGGGGAAAATGAATTTATCAACCTTTGCCAAAACATCCTCAATAATTCCTCTTGGATAGGTAACTGATCTATCTGCCAACTGCAATGAGACAGTAGTGGGTTTAGGTTCTTTTAATCTTAACTTCTTGAAAATGAATAAGGGCATAAGATTAATACTTGCTCCAAGATCCATCAAATCCCTATCAATTTGTAACCTATCAATTGTATAAGGAATGGTAAAAATATCATGGTCTTTAAGCTTTGGGGGTGACTTCTTCAAAAGGATAGCAAAACACTCTTCATGAAGCTTAACTGTCTCATATTTTTCTAGTCTTCTTTTCTAGGATAGGATTTCCTTCAGAAACTTCGCATATGAAGGCATTTAAGCAATTTACTTAGAAAATGGAATATTGATATGAAGTTTCTTTAACATCTTTATGAATTTTCCAAATTGCTTATTCAGGTTCATATTCCTCAACCTTTGAGGGTATGGAATCCTAGGCTTAGATGGTTGCACATTCGGATCAGCGAACAACCTAGGTGGATTTTCTGAACTAGTACCCTCATCATCCTTTTCTTGCTTCGTTTCTTTTTCTTTAGCTCTCTCTCTTCTATCATGACTTTTTATTTTCTCATCTCCTTCATTCTCCACCATCACTTGCTTTCTTTTCTCTTATACTTTCTTCCTTTCATTCTCAACCTCTTTCCCACTCCTTAAGGTAATCACCTTTGCATGCCCTCTAGGATTGGCTTCAGTTGTACTAGGAAACTTACCTAGTAGCCTTTCATCCCTCTAACTTTCTCTATGAAAGTTATGTTCTCTCTTTATTTGGATGAACCTTATCTTCATAATATTCTCTTGTTTTGATTTTTCAAATTTCAACACGAGTCATGTCTTTTTAAGCCTAATCCGTCAAGGGTGGACAGTTATTTACATCACAAACTCTTTAAGTTGATATAATTTGAAGTTCCTCAATGTAATTATGACTTGTACTACTTAACATTTAGATTATAAACGATGTAAAAGTTATTTGATATTATTTTTATTCTTTATGTCTATAAAGGTTGATGTGGACGACTCTAATTAAGCTTTTGCGTCTTTCTCTTCTTCCATTTTAGTTGTTAACATCATTAATTGCTATTAACTTAATCATTGTTCATCCAATCTTCAAAATATAGGTAAACAAAGTGTTTTTGGTTTCCCTCCATTTACAGTTATTTTCAGTTTCTCTAGTTATGTTTTAGTTATATATAGCTTGTATACTTAGTTTTAGTTGTAAAAAGATTAACATTATTGAGATTTAATAAGAATTCTCTCGTTTACTCCTTAACTGTAAGTAGAAGTATGTTTGCTTATGGTATCAAAGCAAGTTTCGACTTGGCGTTCTTGATCTTGTATTGTTTGATCTTACTACATTGCATCAATAATGGATGGTGATACGGAAGGAATCAGTCAAGAAAGTTTGCATGGTCGAAGAACCAGATTTGATGGAGGTTTACTAAACTTGCAGAGCTCAGATCATCCAGGAATGACGCTAGTTACGAACCTACTTACTGGAAGTAATTACCTATCTTGGAGCAGAGATGTTCGAATTGTGTTAAGAGCCAAGGACAAATTAGGATTCATTGATGAAAGGTCAGTAAAACATAATATTGATTCATTGGATTATGACAAACGGATTCAAGTCGATTGTATGGTTATTTCTTAGATACTCAATTTGATATCCAAGGAGATAATGGAAGCTTTTATATATGCTAGCTTAGCAAGGAAATTGTGGCAAGAATTTGAAGAACGATTTGGAGAATCCAATGGTCCTCTGATGTACCAAATATAGAGGGAAATTGCATTTATAACTTAAGGTAATCTTTCGATTGTCAAATATTTTACAAAACTTAAGAGGCTTTGATATGAATTAATGTGTGTTTTTTTGCCTCTACAACATGTTTGCAATCAGTGTACCTTTGAATTGACAAAGAAGATAGCCAATCAGTCTTTTTCTAATCAATTGATTCAATTTCTTTTGGGGCTTAACAATAGTTATAACCATGTGTGAAATCAAATTTTAGTAATGGAACCACTACCGAGCGTAAATATAGCGTATTCTATGATATTGAGAGTAGAGAAACAACGTGAAATACATATGGGCTTACCAGATGTAGTTGATACCAAGGCTATAATGGTGAGAGGTAATAATGAAGATAAGTGAACTGACTATAGCAAGTCTCATAAAAAGAAGGTGGATAAAAGCAAATTTTATTGTGATTATTGTGATAGACATGGTCATCAAAGGGACTCTTGTTTCAAGATACATGGATACCCTGATTGGTATAAAGATTTTTCTAAATAGAAAAAGAAAGATTCTGGTTCTTAGAAGATAAATATAGCTTATATTGTTGATGTTGATCCTATTGACACCACAAATACAATGACAACCAAGGATAATTCACTTGATAATTTAGTGAAGCAAGAATTGATGAAATTGATAAAAGGGAATACACCATCGGATTCAACCATGATTAATTTCACACATTTGAAAGACTTCACAGGTAGTCTTACCATGCATTTTTTTCTCTAATGCCTTAAATTGCACTGAGTTATAAAATTCTAATGTCTGGATTGTGGATTATGGTGCTTCCAATCACATATGTGTTAATTTTAAAATGATGACAAATCCAATTAAGCCTGAACAAGTTAACTCTAGTCTATTCTCTAGATAATGATGTTAAAATGGTGCAACATGTTGGTGATCTTTAGCTCCATAATAAGATTACTCTTACCTCAGCTTTACATATACCTGATTTTTGTTTTAACTTGTTATCTATTAACAAGTTAACAAAATCAGCTTGAATTAAGTTTCAATTTCTTCCATCATATTGCCTTTTGTAGGACCTGAGGACTAATAAATTATTGGCAATTGTACGAGTAGTCAGTGGTTTGTACTTACTAGGCTGGTGGTATTTCCATGAAGATCTTATCAGAAAGTATTCAAGTTCGCTGCTAATCAATGTCTTTACTGATCCTAATGTATTTGTTTCTTGTACAAACGCAATTTCTTGTTTTTCTGTACGGCATAAGCAGCTTGGCCATGCTTCTGTTGGTGTTTTGAAACATATTTCTTTTATTAAAGATACACTTGATGACTTGAATGTAGTGTGTGATATTTTCCCTTTAGCAAAGCAGGAACGTTTACCTTTTCCCAATAGCATTAATCGATCTACTTATATTTTTCAGCTTCTTTATGCTGATCTATGGGGTCTTTATCGTCACCATTCACTTAATGGAGGTCATTATATTCTTACCATTATTAATGACTACAACAGAGCTATATGGACTTATCTTTTACATCATAAAACTCAAAAGATTGGTGTTCTTGAAACTTTTTGTCGAATGGTTAAAACCCAGTTCAATGTTGGTGTCAAGGCTATACAATTAGTTAATGGCACTGAATTATTAAATGAGAAATTTCAAGCTTTATTCAAGCAACTGGGTATTTTGCACCAAAGATCATGTGCCTATAATCCACAACAAAATGGAGTTGTGAAAAGAAGACATAAGCAACTATTGAAAGTGGCAAGGGCGTTAATGTTTGAGTCTTCATTGCCTTTCATTTTTTTGGGTGAGTGTATTTTAACTACAACCTATATCATCAATCGGTTGCCTTCCTTTACCTTACATTGGAAGTTTCCTTATGAATTATTATATAATAAACCTCTTTCTTATGATAATCTCAAGACCTTCGGTTATCTTTGTTTTGTCACAAATACTACACCTCGTAAGGCTAAATTTGATCAAATAGCATTTCGTTATGTATTCATTGGATATTGTTCTGGCCATAAAGCTTTCAAAGTTTTTGATTTGGATTCTCATTGAATTATGGTGTTCAAAGATGTTGTTTTTCATGAGGATTGATTCCCTTATAAAGGCTTATCTTCTGCTGATTCTAATTTTTCTTTGCCTGCTATTCCTAATTCTGACGAATATGTTTCTTATCAGACTTCTTCTGATTCTATTCCTAATGAACTTGCTGCTAGTCTGGATTCGCATGCCATTATTCCATCTTCTTCTGCTCCCTGATGTTGTAGTGTTAGAATTTTTCAGCATCCTGCTTAGATGCAGGATTTTGTTTGTGTATCTCTTGATTAGGATACTACTGGTGTGTCCACTATATTGGATTGTATTGACTCTACAAATCTTATGCATCTGCAACCCGTTACTTTTCATCCTACATATTTATCTTTTTTGGCTAATTTCTCTCTTCTTCATAAGCCTCAAAGTTATGCCCAGGCTAAAGATAATCCTGAATGGATTAAAGCCATAGCACAAGAATTATCGTCTTTGGAAACTAATCACACCTGGGAGTTAACACCTCTTCCACCCAACAAGAAACCAATTGGCTCTAAGTGGGTGTTCAAATTGAAACTTAATCTAGACGGATCAATGGATAAATATAAGGCTCGTCTGGTGGCAAAGGGGTTTAATCAAATTGAAGGGGTCAACTATACCGAAAGCCTTTCCCCAGTGGCGAATGCTATCACTGTGCATCTCTTCATTGCTATTATTTCTGCTTATGCCTGGCCTTTATGTCAATTGGACATAAAAAATGCCTTCCTTTATGGGTTCATCGATGAAGATGTCTATACGGTGCCTCTTGCTGGGTATAACAAGGCTGCTCCTAAACAAGTATGTAAGTTGCGTCGCTCTTTTTATGGCCTGAAGCAGGTCTCTCACCAATGAAACCATGAATTCACCATGTGTCTCGAACAATTTGGCTTTGTTTAATTCTCCCATGATCACTGTCTATTTACAAAGCCTTCTAGTTATGCTCTTATGGCTTTATTAGTGTATGTGGACGAGGTACTAATTATTGGTCCTCTTCTTTCTAATATTGATTAGTCAAACAATTCTTAGATATCAAGTTCACTATTAAGGACCTTGGTTTTGCTAAATACTTCTTAGGCATAAAGATTGATCGTTGTGTCCATGGTAATATTCTTAATTAACGCAAGTATATTTTGGACTTAATTCGTGATGCTGGCTTGATGGATGCTAAGTCCTTTTTAACTCCTTTTCCTTCTGGTCTGAAATTAGTTGCCACTGGTGGTCCTCTTTTGTCCAATCATGAGCAATATCATCGTCTAGTAGGCTGCTTTCTCTATCTTGGCTTCACACGGCTAGATATTTCTTATGATGTACAACAGCTTAGTCAATTTATTCAAACACCTTATCAACTACATTGGGATACTGCGCTGCATATGTTATGGTATCTCAAAAGTAATCCGTTGAAGGGGTTGTTCTTTCCAGTTCAGACTTTTCTTCAGTTGTTGGCAGTTTCTGATGTAGATTGGGCCTCGTGCAGTGATACTCGTTACTCTTTAACTGGTTACTGTATTTTCCTCTGTAAGTTACTTGTCTCCTGGAAAACAAAGAAACAATCTATAGTCTCTCATTCCTCGGCAAAAACTGAGTACCAGAGCATAGCGTTGACGGTGTGTGAACTTCAATTGATATCGTATCTGCTACGTGATTTCCAAATTACTCTTGCTTTGTCGATACCTTTTTGGGTTGACAACCAGGTTGCAATTCACATTATGGCCAACCATGTCTTCCACGAATGCACTAAATACTTAGACATCGATTGTCACCATGTTCGTGATCAATTTAAGGCCGGTTTTATCACTTTGCATCATGTACGCTCCCATCATCAACTTGTTGATATGTTTACCAAGTCATTGCCTACTATTGCTTTTCTATCTCTGTTGTCCAAGTTGGGTTTGATGGATTTTCCATCTACTCCAACTTGAGGTGGCTGTAAAGGTTGATGTGGACTACTCTACTTATGCTCCTGCGTCTTTCTCTTCTTCCATTGTAGTTGTTAACGTCATTAGTTGTTGTTAACTTAATTACTGTTCAGCCAGTCTTCAAAATAGAGGTAAATAGAGTGTTTTCGATTTCTCTTTTTTTACAGTTATTTTCAATTTCTCTAGCTATGTTTTAGTTGTATATAGCTTGTATACTTAGTTTTAGTTGAAAAAAGATTAACATTACTAAAGGTTAATAAGAATTCTCTCGTTTACTCCTTAATTATGAGCAGAAGTAAGTTTATTCAATTTCTATATTTCAAACACACAAATTAATGATAGAAATGTGTTTATTTTATTTTCACTTATAAAAATTTATAAAAAATATAAATATAAAACTATAAATAAAAATATAGTTTCTTTATATTTAATAAATAGATTTTATGAGCAATTTGTTACATTCAATAATGGACATATTCTATTAATCAATATATATTTTTAAGGTATATAAAATATTTTAATTTAAAACTTATTTTATATTTAATTTTCATTATTAAATTTATTTTTATGACAAATTTCAATTAAACAATATTTAGTTTTCAGTAGTATATGATAAATCTAAATAAAATAAGTTTTTTTATCTTTTAACAAAAAATATAAATACAAAATAAGAAATCTAAAATTACAACAAAAAATATAAATGATATAGAATAGTTCTTAAGGGGTTGTTTAGTTTTGTTTTCTATTTTATTTCTATTTTTAAAATACAAAAATTAATGAAAATAACACATAAATACTAATAAAAATATAAAATATAACAAAATTAAAAAACATAAAAATCAATAGAAACGGTTTATATAAATTTTTATATTTTAAAAAAATAAAAATAAGTTGAATCAAATAGTCTAATTATTCTTTTTATATCTTTGTAGGTGATCTAATTTCTATTTGGGTGTATCCAGGTGTAGCTGTAGTGCCGTCAATATATGCGTGAGATTAAATTGGTCGCGAGACGTGCACGTTTTTTTAGCTAAATGTGGAAGGAAGATAACTAAAGATGTTTGGTTTTATGAAAAGAAATATTTAAAGTTTTGTGGATATTTTAAATACTTAATTTATAACAATTATTAATAATTACCAAACCATATTATTGAATTCATTATAATTTTAAGGTAAAATTTCGACATCAAATTAGGTGTTAACATGATTGGCAACACTCATGATCGTATTTTTGAACAAACAACCTATGATTGTACCTGATTTTCAAAAAACCTTATGATTGTACCACCCACTATAACATTCAGTTCTTTGAACAATCAATTGCAAAGATTCCTCAACCCAAAAAAAAAAAAAAATTACAAAAGGCTTTAATGCATGCAAATTGGAATTATAAAAGGTTTTTTTTAATTAAACGATATCATTGATAATAAATTATTCAGGAATCTAAGAGTAGTACAAGGCTAGTTACTCTCGTAATCATCTTTAAGTTCTTAGTCTTTAAAAACAGGTATAAATGTAACTTTTTTTTTTGGGTATAAAAATCATCACCACGCAATTTTAATATTTTTCTTAAAATTTTGATAATAAAATAAAAATATATAATATTTTATTATCATTTACTTTTTAACAATATAAAATATAGTTTTTCACTAATATCTTAGTATGTTTTGATTTATAAATTAAAATTTTCAATTTATTTTTTAATTCTATAAATATATTTATTTAAAATACTGAAAATATAAATAAATTTATATTGTGTATTGATTTCACAAATAAATTTATTCAAAATAATATAAACGTATCTTTTTAAAAAAATTATTCATAATATATACAATGATTCAAGGGTTAAATGCTGGTGAAATTTTTTTCACTATATATCAATTTAGTTTCTTTATCTAATTTTAATATAAAGAATAAAATAACAATTTATATTTTTTATGGATTAAAACCAACAATCTAATAATTTATTTAATTTAATTTTCCAATTAACTAAAAAAAAACAAATCAACCTAATAGCTTGTGTTATATAAATTAAGAACTAACAATTTAGGCGATTTTAAAGTTTAAATTCCACAAGTTTGTTGACCATACAAATGCATTATATGGACCACTTAATATATTATAATACAAAAGTATCATTCATAGGGTTTCATTAGACATTCTCACTAAAGACGGGGGCCCTCTACACAAAGATTCTGGTTAATTGATGGATTCAATCTAAAGATTGTATTTTAAAGGGCAAAACACAATTTACCTCTAAATATTTTTTAAAAAATTTAAATTACCCTATAATGTAATATCAATTTACCTTTTAACATTTATAAAATAGTGCATTTTACCCTTTAATATTTATAAATTTATCTAAATTACTTTTTTAATATTAATTTAATTAAAATTTTATTAATTTCTTTCTTAATTATTATATATAATTCATTCATATAATATTAATAAAATTAATATATATATATATAATAAGATCTTAACAAAATTAGTGTTAAGAGGGTAAAATATATTATTTTATAAACATTAAACGGTAATATATATTATTTTATAACGTTAAGAAGTGAATTATATCATTTTACAAACGTTAAAGGGTAATGTAGTACATTACAAAATATTAAAGATTAAATTAAATTATTTCTCCAACGTTACGGAGTAAAATAGACTTTTTGCCTACTTTAAAGAAATAAGGGTAAACCCATGTGTCCTTTATGGTGTGATCATCCACTTTTAAATCTCTATTAAGTAATTTATTTTTTAAAATTATAATAAGGCAAGTTGTTGGAAGAGAATGTGAAAATTAAAGTACCTAAATATATATATATATATATAACTCTGAAGAGCCCAACTTGTTCTTTTTAGAAGAAGGCGATGATGCTAAGACTTAGAAGGATTGACGGGAGGAGGAAAAGATTCTAACTTCTTTTACCGAGTCCCACCTCCAGCTAATGGTGACTAAACTAGATTTCCGAGTTTGGATAGATAAGATGTTAACTTGTTGGCCATTAGGTCATGTGTTACAAAGGTTTCAATGATGGGAAATCGATATAAGGTCATATTTAAGTGTAGTAAAATATATTTAAAAAATTTCAGCAGCATCAATTTTAAAAAGATTTAATTTGAAATATATAATGAAAATCTTAACATAATTATACTAATTTATTTCAATTTTTGTGCAAACCCTCCTTTTCTTTAAGAATATGTCAAATCACGAGTTGTTCAAGCTGTTCAAATCTACTTTGAGAGAAAAAATGTAAAGTGTTAGTTTTATTTTTAAAATTTTTCTTTTTATATGAAAAATCATCTTTAAACTTTATCAATATTACAACTAAAGTCAAACTTTAATTATAATTATGAATTAGTTCTAATTAGATCAAATATTATATATTAATCTTAGAAGTTTCTAAAACTTCTCAATTAAGTCCAATTTAATTAAAAAAATTACTTTCTTTTTTATAAACCTTTTATGTGTTACCCATTAGGTTCCTAATATGTTGGAAATAATTATAAATTCTAATTCTAATTCATAATTAGAATTAGATAAATTAAAACTCCTTTTAATTTATCTTTAATTTTTTAATTAAATAATTTATAATCATAGATCATGATTAACGTCTAGCAACATGTCATAACTACTCAATTATTAAAAATGTCAAAGTGATTTGACTTAACCTGTTCATGCATAGTTATGATGTATAATTTAATTCTTTTGTCATCCAATGTTCCAATTGAAATTAGAGTATGAAATTAGTGCATACTCTAAATAATCTAATCATATTTGTTCTTATTAATTAGTAAATGATTTATAATTGATATTTGAATTTTTAAAAAAATTTCAATTTACTCTAGTCAAAGATTCACAAATCATTGCTAATAAAGAATTGTGGAACATTCTCCTTAATTACTTTATAGTAACAAATCTTTTATTGATTCACTCAGCTATTTCCATATAGTTCATAATATATCCGATAATTACTGAATTGAACTATTCCAAGAATAGAACATAAAGAGCATCAAAACATAATAATTCTTATATTAGATAACTTTGATAATTTTAAGTCTAAGGATAAATTATACAACCATCATAAATGCATAAGTAAACTTTCATTTACCTTCATTTACCTTCAACAACTTAAAATACCTTTTAAAACACCAAACAATCCCAAAACATCCATTTTTATGTATTTGAGTTTCATATCTTTTTTAGACGATTTTTCGAGTTTCATACCAGATTAAAGCTGGTGATTGGAAGCTTTAGTATTCTCTTAATGTCTACATCAATTTACATAAACTAATTTGAAGAATCTGAGTTAAAATTAGTAAATTTCTTAACTTTAAGATTTGAATTTTTCAGTTTCATTAAATTAGTTCTTAATTAATATTTAATTCATCAATTTTAATCATTGTAGAAGTTGAATTTAATGTAAATGTGTATAGATTAAATCAAATTCGAATTCAGGTAGAATTAGGGTTTTAGAATTAGAAATTTTCAATTTTAGACATTATATTTTTCAAATTGAATGTATATTTATATAATTAGATGTATGATTAAGCTAATAGTATCATCAATTGCATTTGATTTGATATAATTTGAAAATTTCCCAAATTAGGAATATAAAAATTGGAGATTTTTCAATTTTAAGTGAAATTATGTTATGCTTTTTTTAATTGAATGTATATTCATGCAATTAGATGTATGACTGAATTAATAGAACCATCAATTCCATTTGATTTAGTTGAATTTAAAAAAAATTTCCAATTTAAGAATATAAAAATTGGAAAATTGGAAAATTTGTAGTGAAATTGTGCTATGTTTTCCAAATTGAATGTATATTTATATAATTCAATGTATAATTAAGCTAATAAAATTTTCAATTGCAATGATTTTATTGAATTTGAATTTACCCAATTTAGGCATATAAAAATTGGAGAATTTTCAATTTGTGATAAAATTATGTTTTATTTTTTCAAATTGAATGTATATTCATATAATTAGATGTATGATTGAATTAATAGAATTATCAATTGTATGCATGTAATGAATTTTTGTTTGTTTGTTAGGTGCAATTAGTTTATTTTTCTTAATACCTTAATCAATTACATTGATTTTTACAAAAGGTAATTCGAATTTAAGCACTGCTGGGGATACATTAGTCCCTTCTATGAGATTTAATGATCTAACATGGGCTCATGGTAGACTAGTTATTGACTCGAGGAACTAGACTATATGCTTATAATTTAGCAAGATTTTAAGAGATAGAGGAATCATAAAATTGAAGATGCATTTGGTTGGAATAAAGAGCGATGTGGAGTCTTATAAAAAGGTTCCTTATGATGTGAAGCGACAGATGAAGAATTTAATTGAAGATTGCTATTCAAAGAAAGATAGGAAAGTTATATTAAGTTTCAGCATTAGTAGTAGCAGTTCATTTATAGTAGTGGTGGACTTGATGTCAATAATCCTTATGTTAGAGGACCTTCTACCCCTTTTACTTAATAAAAAAAGGAGTGATTTAGGTAGCGATGAGGTTGGAAAGATGATAAGGAAGTTATTGGCTAGTTTTTTTCTTAAAAAAATAACTCCAAGAGCTCTTCCTTCTATTTGTGTTACTATGCAAATAAAGGAAGTTGATGATCAAGTTGATATTTTTATGGCTAGATGGTGGTATGATATAAGTGTGCCCTTCCATGCTGCTTAGTCATAATATTATTAGCCTATGGTGGATGCCATTGTTTCTTATGGTCCGAGATATAAGACTCATTTAGTGAATATCTATAGAGGTAAACTCCTTACCAATTCTTTTGCTAAAATGAGAAACTATTTATAAAAAAAAGGATAACATAGGTTGTTTATGGATATTCAATCATGTGTGATGGTTGGAAAATAGGAAACAAGAGTCAATCATTAACTTTTTGGTTTATTATACCAAAGGGACAATATTTTTTAAATTAGTTGATGCATCTGCCATGGCTAAGAATACAAATATTATGTTTAAGCTTTTAGATGAAGTTGTTCGCAAAGTTGAGTATGAAAATATTGTTTAGTTCATCATTAATAATGATGCAGCATATAAAGTTGTTGGGAGGAAGTTACATAGTATATATAACTCTTTCTATGCTACCCATTGTATTGATTTGATGTTGGACGATATGGTAAATATTTTCTTGTGATAGAGGAGAATATGTTAAAGGCAAAGAAAATGATTAAGTTTTTATATAATTATACATAGACATTGAACTTGATGAAGAAGGAGTTTACTAATATGAGGAACTTATGTTACTCTATGGTTCCCATATTTACTACCAACTTTTTTATTACTTCAGAGTTTTATTGTGATAAAGAAGGAGTTGAAACAAATATTTATAAGTAATAAATGGTTAGCTTCTCAATATGTCAGATTTAATGTATGATTAGTAATTACTTCCATTATACTTGAAAACAGAGAGTTTTGATTCAATTGATAGTTTGTGATAAGAGTTTATGAGTCTTTGATTAGAATACTTTGTCCGGGGATAGTGATAATAAATTTATGATGAAATATTTTTATGATGCTATGGAGAGGGTGAAGGAAGCTATAATGGCCAACTTGAAGAACAGATCTTCTCTGTACAAACCTTTCCTTTTTGTCATTGTTAATAGATGGAAAAACCAATTGTATTCTTTTTTATTTACTGTTAAGGCATTCCTTAATTCATGTGTCTACTTCAAATAGAATTCCGTGAAGAGCGCTGAAGTAAATAGGGAGTTGTTGGTCACATTACTACTGTTGTTAGTTATGAGATGATGTAATATCTCCTCAACTCATAGATGGAGGTATATAAGGATGCTGCAGGTAATTTTGGGATGCCTATAGAAGCACGACAAAGGAAAAAGCTCAATCTAAATATACATTTCTTTATTTGTATTACTTATTTAAACATGTTGAAATTATATTTACAAGGAATGCATAATATATAGGGGCTAATTTGCATATTTTATAAAATTTAGATATTATTTTATAATTTTAAGAAGTTATTTGGTATTAGTACTGGTATTGACTGGTACCGATACAGTATTGATTTTCATAACAATAGTTTCCATTGTGTTTTTCCATGCAAGCTTATCATTTTTTTCAATAAAGTATAATTATGTTTTTATAAATACTTTATAATTTTTTCATAAATCATGCAATTTACATTTATTATTTTTAAACTTTAAATAGTAAATATTAAGTGTATTTAAATGAGCTATTAAGCAATTTAACAATTTGAAACAAAATTAGAAACTTAAAATAATTATTTTAATCTTGAAATCCAATGAAAAAATAAAGATCACGCATCTCTAAAAAAATAATATCAAAGATCAATTATATAATAACTATATTAACAAATTTTTGATAGCTAATATTATCAAAAACATCTTTAAACATAATTCAATATACTTAAAAAAAATTTAAATAATAGTTTGTTAATTCTTTTTTCTTTCTCAAGCTTATATAATAAGTTAAAAAGCAACAATGTATTCATTTAATGGCCATGGAATCAAGGTTTTAAATACTATTTTATTTGGAAAAGAATGATAAGGGGTACCTATTGTGCCAGAGGTCACTATCGACCTTTCGTATCCAAGGTTTTTAGATTCATTCCATTCTGGCTGGAAAACGAAAAGGAACCGATGAATTTCGTTTTGCATGTAAATATCGGCTGGTACCGGCTGTTCCGGTACCATTATTATTATACAAAAAAGAGAAGATCGGAAGACTCACTCACACCAGTCACCCCCCCCCGGTGCATCGCTCCCCCTCCCTCTTTGGCCTTACACCCTGTCACCGTCGCTCTTGCCCCCTCACTGTCGT
>JAOXYD010221196.1:0-18978 GCA_028565735.1 Pinacopodium congolense
AAAAGAAAAAAAAAGAGAACAATAAAATAAAATAAAAAGAAAAAGAAACGAAAGTAATGTGTGTGTGTGTGTGTGTGTGTGTGTGTGTGTGTGTGTGTGTGTATAAGGTTGAAGTTATGAGTGTGCTTATTGCAAGTTGATTTGTTGTAATTCAATGGATTAACTGGAGGTTGTTCACGATAAAATATTCCCCTTTGCATAAAAAGATTATGTTACTTCTCAACCAAGTTGCTCACATATTTAATTAATTAGTTATCTAAATAAATTATTTAATAAAGAATGTGAAAGTGTTTTAAAAGTTGGTGCATTACACTCATTATATTTTCCTTTTACAAGTGGAATTGATTTTTTAATTTAGGTTGAAGATTGAAAAAAATGAAATGATTTAAATGCATTTGTGAATTGATATTAATAATTGATTATATAACTTTTCAATGAGTCATTATTTTTGAAAGATGAAGAAGACATTTTCACTAATGATGTTGTTCATCTTGAATTAATTTTCCTATAATTATATACTAGTTTGAGAAAATTGAATGATTGGTTTGCTTGAGGACAAGAAAAAACTTAAATGTGGGGGAGTTGTTAAGGGATAAATTCATAGTGTTTTTAATTGTTATTTGATGTCAATTTACCCTTATTTTAGTGCTTAAATGTTTAATTTATGCTTAGAAATGTTTAATTTGTAGGTTGATGTGAATAATTGAGAAATGTGTAAAAAGATCAAGAAGGACACATTTTTAGACCTATAATGACACCTTGTGCAACCTACCATTGAAGGACTGTAAACCACCGTTGAAGAAGTTAGATTTTGTAGACTAATGACGGATTTTTCATCCTATAACGGCACCACTGTAGATTGGTGGAGACTGCCATTATAGGACGCAGACGTATTTTCCAGCAGATTCTTCAACACTTGCGGCTTATCTTCTTCCTCCACTTGTAGTTGCTCTACTCCTATCTAAAGAGGGCCTCTCCAAACGTTCTAAGCACCCATCTTTAAAGATAAACACATTAGTTTTAGTTAGTTTTCATATTAAAGTAGTTTTTAGGTTGTTTTTTCATTTTTTTCTTTTGTAATTTAAGTTTTTCAGGTTTTTTTGAAGTTCTAATAGCTATAATCACGTAGTTCTGAGTTAGAATATCATTTGGGGATGTGATTTGGTTCATTCTAAACTCTTAATTTCCTGTATTATTTTTGTTATTTTCAATTAATCAAGGTATTGTTGTTTAAATTATATTTATTTTATGTTTTTATTAATTGTTATGCTTAATGTTTAATTTTAGTTAATTTATTATGTTGAAAGTATTTATGGATGATTAATTGTGTTGATTTATGATTAGTGAATTAATCTTTGTTTATTGAATGCTTAATGCTTGTCCTAAATTGATCACTTAGGATATTGCCTTCAGAAAATCTAGGATCTGATAGTCTCTACCTAGGTTATTAGAAAAGTCAATAAACAATGTGGTTTAAATAAATGAACTAACCAAATATTGGTTGATTATGAGGGTACTAGTCTCAGATTAGGATAATTTAGGACTAGAGTTCCTAAGCTTTAAGCCTATTACCTAAGTCTGAGGCATAACCAAACCTTAGGATAGGACCAATAGAGATAAATCAGTGTCTTAACCATAGCGCTTCCTTGATTTAGAGAAGACCCTAGATTAAGTATCACTGATCCATCAATTAAATCATCTACCACCAAGGATTAACTAAATAATTTAGGAAAAGCAACATGTGACTCTTTTATAATACATTGGAATTTTTCTAAGTTTTATATATTAGCTTTTAGATATTTATTTTTTTAAATCATAAAATTGAGTGTTCTCTATATAATTGTAATTCGATTGACCTAGTACTTACATCCTATGAACTTCCTCGTAAGATCGATACTCGGAGTCTTAAATATTCTCCACTTTATTACTTGATTCAACCTGTACGCTTGTCGAAAATTTGGACTCGAATTAATTGTTAAATTATGCATTGAAAGATAGATTAATTTGACCTAATTTTTTATGTGGCCAACCTCAATAAAAAACCTACTAAAAATATTAAAAACTTGATAACTCGTAAGTCTCCTCTTGTTTATGATGGCTATAAGGGTTAAATGTCTAGGATTTGATTTGTCCAAATTGCTCTTCCAAATCTTGTTTTGGTCACATAACGTGACATAACTTGAGACTAAGGTGATTTGTTCATGATAGCACTTGATACTGAGGTGAATGATGCTATTTTATAAGATAAATTTTCTTTTGTCTTCAATCTAGCATTTAATGAGAGTACATAAAACAAGCAACAAAGCCATTTAAATGTTATGTTTACGTTCTAAGTTTTTTCTACAACATAAATGATAGTTGATTTATAGGTGAAACAACATTGTTTATCTTCAATGTTTATCTTCTAACTTTTATTAGGAAATAGCACTACATAGTAGCATCAATAGTGTTATTTTATAGCAATGTTCTGAATTTGTCAAAATTAACTAAAACTTGACCTTTTCCACATTTAACTCTTTAAATAGACATAAACTAAAAATTAAATCAATATAACTCTTAAGTAGGGCAATTTCATAGAATAATAAGGGTAAAAGCATGTCAAAATATATTATAAAAGCTTATATAAATTACCCCTATTACCACATGAGATATAGTGGTAGACCTGTTGACAAAACTAATTTCCTGAGATATACACATTAGGTACGTAAAATCACTAGTTTACGTAGATATTGAATTATAATTCATAAACATTTATATATGAAATTCACTCATTACATTGTCATGTTTAAATTTAGAATAAATGTTGACATTGTTTATTATGTGTTATTGATTTTGTAATATATTTCCTTTATGTGAAATTAGAAGTTAAAAGTATATTTTGTATATATAGAAGATTAACCCTCTCACACTAGTAATTGCCATTTGTAACAACTAAATATGCGATAGGTTTAAGATTTGTAATCTAGGTGATAATTGAGAGCATGAACATAAGTTATTACTGCAGTCCTAGATAAAATGATAAAAGAAAATTTCTTTAGAGTAATCAAATGGTCACTATATGATTGGAATGAATTTCATTATATTTTTGTATGCAAATTCACATAATTTCATTCTAATTGCTTATTAAAAAAATTATTAATTTATGTTACATTTTACTTAATAAACAAGTTATCATCTTTTAGATGAATTATGAAGTAAAAGTTGAAAGTTATATTAATTTTGGAACAAAGAAGAGAAAAAATAAAAAAAGAAAGCAAAAAGAAATATGAGAATGTTTTTAAAAGTTTGTAGATTTAGCAACGTTTAACTTGGCAAGAGGAGGCTTTAAAATTGCAGTAGATGGAGCTTTCCTTGGTGAGAACATAAGCTTGGAGTCCTTCCCTTGGGCAAAATAGTAGCAAATTAGCTTTAAAAGGAGAGCAGCAAAAATATTAAAAAACGACAGCTTGGAGAGGAGTTGAAGCTTGGTAGCATATAGGAAAAATGAGAACAAATTACAAAGGATACAAGGAACATGCAAACTTAAGAAGCTAAGGCACGCAGACCTAGAAATATTTTTTGTAAAAAGCCTTAAGAGAGCTTGAAGGAGTCGACCGCAAAAACAATTAAAAGGGGAGTAAAACTTTAAAGTTAGAACAACTTATTATAGAGGAGAAAAGCAACGTGATTAGAGGAGCCTTCCTTGCAAGAGACGGCTCTAAGCTTCCTCCTTTAACTAGGTGGGGACGGCTCTAAGCTTGAAGCTCTCCAGGATGTAGCTAGCTGCATATATTATTTAAGAGGATAGTTTGCTCTCCAAGGGAGGGAGTGGCTATAAAAATATTTTAGGAAAAGCTTTCCAAGCTAAGAGAGGACGATAACATTTTTAGTGGAGCTCTCATTGGGAAGTCAGCTTAAACATGTTTTTTATCCATTTTCCTTAGTTTTCATTTTGATTTTTGCTCGTGGCTCCTCCTTAGTTATTTGTTCTTTTCACTAGCGTAGTTAGTTAATTTTCATTTTCACATGCTTATGTCCATAGTTTCGAATGCTTTAATATTAGGTGCTTTAGTTTAATGCTCTTCTTTAGTTTAATGCTTTCATAACATTAGGTTGTTTATTTATAGGCTATAGTTTAATCTCTTGTCATTGTTTATAACTATGTTTATATATAAATGAATGGTTTGGTATTTGACCTATAGCATTACTTTCATTAGTTTAAGCTTGGGCTTTTGCTTTTTTTTTTTTAATGTTTGTGAATTTTCTTTAAATTGATTTAGTGTTTTTAAGCTAGGTTAGTTTGGAACCTTGGTTAAATGTCATGAATTAGGTATTGTCTTTAGGATTGATACCCTTTAGATAATTTGCTAATTTAAACAGTTAGATTGAGCATGTGATACGTAATTTTCCATAGCGATTTCCAAAATCAGCAATAGGTTAGTTAGATTTGTTTGGATACTTAACCAACTAGTCTAGGGTTGCATACCTTTAGGTTACATTTTCTGAACTTATATGTTAATGGCCTAAGTTAGTCATTCTTTAATACATAATGTGTCTTCACTATTAAATTTAAAGAGTTTGTTCTAGATTATATTCAAGATAAGGGCATTTCTAGAGCTTGTTAGATTTACCTAAGTTAGAGGAAAAGAGTGTCTGAGAGCTTGTTTAAAATTATAGGCTAGCACCTTGGCTAGATCACCCTTTTATCTAAATTCAAGGATTAATAGTTATCCTAGAATCCTGATAATACCTTCGGCCTATTTCTTTGTTATTGTTGTTTGTTTATTATGTTTTACTTTATGTTTGGCCTTTTTGTTTTTTTATTACATAATATCTATGTTAATTCTTTTTTCATTTAGGGGTTTTTTTAATTGTTTTTCTTTATAGCATTAGAAATAGCAGTACGCCTAGCTCCATGTGGATTCGACCTAGCTCACTCTAGCTATATAGTTAGGTTTATTATTTGATAGTCTTCAATAGACTCATCAAATATTTGGTACCGTTGCTAGGGAAAGGACATGTATTATTTGTTATTTATTATGTTGTCTTTCTTTTTATGTTGTTGATCTTTTGTCACCTTTGGTGTTCTGTTTGTTTATGTTTCATAGATTTTTCAAGTAATGTCTTATTTTCAAAGTTCTTTTTATTCTGATCCTTCTTGCATTAACTTTTATGTTGATGTTGACTTTGAGGTTGTTGCTCTCTTAAGGTTAGAACAACATATAACAAATCTCACATCTTTAGTTACTCAAGTTGTAATATTTAATATAAAGACTAAGGTATGTGATTTTTGTTCGTTTTAGGCTATTCTATTGATATATGTCCTTCCTTTCAGGCTGAGCAGCAGTTTTATGAGACTGGCCATTCCCAAGAGTACCAATAAGAATAGTAAGATCTTTACACTCCGTGTTACCATTTAAAGTGTGAGCATCATCCTTATTATTCAGATGAGAGCCACCACTAAGGATTTACTGCTCCACCACCTTGTTATCAAGGTCAACTCCATTGTTAATCCATGATTCCATCTCTAACATCGCCACCACAAGCTGATTGTATGCCATTGGAGGAGATCGTAAAGAGCTTGGCTATGAATACTCTCCAACTCTAGAAGGAAATGAGAAGTGGCTTAAAATACTTGAAGATCAAGTAAGCCAATTGGTTGAAGTGATAGCTAGCTTAGGAGACCAAGTTTCTTCAAGTGTTTCTAGCAAACCAGAGGAAGACCATGGAGAGATGACATGTCCAATCTCATAGGAGGATGGAAAACAATAAGAGCAAGAGGAGCTTATTGAGGTAAAGGAGTTGTCCCTAGTGCAGAAGGAAGAGGAAACATCTCCCAAGGTAAGTAGCACTATTTTTAGAATTACTAACTACATTCATATTCCTTTTCTTAACAGGTTTGAGAAAGAAGAGGAAGAAGAAGAGATGAGCGAGCTTCAAAGACAAGAGGATCAAGAGAATGAGGATCACGAGAATGAGGAGTAGAAGTAAGTCAATTGCTTAGAGGAGTTGTGTGTAAACAAACTGAAGTTAGGAGGTGATGAGAAAGATGCAATGTCTTTACACGCCTCGCTTAATCACTTAAGGAGGCCATTCTATGAGAAAGGAGATGTCAATAATAGAGATTGGATATTATAGTTCGATGAAGAAGTAGTTAGGTTTCACCTCTCCAACACTATGGGACATCCAGCTGATTGTGAACCTGCTTTGAGGGAAGTTGCTCCAGGCTCATCACTAAGTTTGAGCATAGTTCCTATTGGGCTTAAGCATCCGTTCGATAATGGGTGAGGTTGAACATGCCAAAGGTTAAGTTTATGACCTTAATTAAGAACTTAATAGGAGGCACCCCATATGTATCCTTTAGTTTGTATGCTTTTCTCTTTTGTCAATATCTTTTAGTTAGTTTGCTTAATGTGTTTTATTTGTTTTTATATGTTTGGGTTGTAGGTGGAAGCTGAGATGCATTCTTCTTCAACAACGAAGTTGCAATCTCTATTCTTAAGGTCCATTTGGCCTCTTCGATCTAAGGGAGTACTTCTATTCCTACTATCTTACATGTGTTTTTATTGTTTCTAAGACATTGTCGACAATGTTTCATTTAAGTGTGGGGATGGGGCAATTTAAAATTTTTTGACACTTGAATTGTTATGAATAAGATGGTTATGATTTAAATATGATAGTTTCAAATAATCTTGATCTTTAGTTGTTAGTTAATTGCGATATTGGAAAGTAACTGATGCTTTTAATTTAGTGAACAATGATTGATTCTAGAATGATTTCTAAACCTTAATTTTTTCTTTTTTTCTTTTCTCCCTTAAGTGCTTGGATGTGTTAGTGATTAATTTTTATAATATTTGATGTTCAAATACATTTTGTATAGTTTATTATAAGAATGTGGAATGAGATGTTTGAAATAATTTGTTGACAAATAAAGAAAAAATTTAAAATTAAGAAAAAGAAAAACTGAAAAAAGAGAAAAAGGAAAAAGAAAGAAAAGAAAACGAAGTAAAGAGGAAAAATATCTTTGTCTTTACGTTGTTGAACCAAAGAACGTCTTTGTTTACGTGTTTGAATAAATAATAACGTCAATGTTTTTTGTGTTGTTTTATATTGGATAATTCTCACTTCGCTGGCTTCAACTTAAATTCTCTAAGGTTGAAGTTATGAGTGGTGCTTTTATCTATTTGAAATAGTGACCTAACCAAGTGACTGGAGGTGTTCACCATAAAATATTCACCTTTACGTTAAAAATTTAGATAACTTTTCAAACATACATTACTCAAAACTCAAATTATGTTGTATTTTCAGTTGTTTTTTTGTGTATGTTGGAACATCCTTGACCATGTTCATGTGATGAATTATGCAAAATGGCTTGAACATTTGGTATTGTGCATTTGGGATTGCTACTTACTAACTTTGTGTGTTTGCATATGATTAACTAAGGCCATGTTTAATAGGGTTGTTGGTTGTGATTTTTGTGTTTTTGTATTAATTTTTGTGTTGTTTTTTCAGTTTCTGTGTTGTATTGGTGTGTTATTTTTTTGGTTTTCAATATTTTTTTCGGTTTCTGTTTAAAAAAATGAGAAACAAAAATAAAAATGAAAACCCAACTAAACAAAGCCTAAGTATTTTGTAAACTAGATTAAAGGCATGAATTTGTTTTTATTTGTACTCATTTATCTCTTGACTTTGGATTGAGATTACTTGAGTAGAATGTTTAAGTCATTACTTGAGGATAAGTAATGACTTAAGTGTGGGGGTATTTGATAGGATTGAATTTTATTATATTTTTGTATGTAAATTAATGTAATTTCATTCCTATTTCTTGTTCAAAAATACTTAATTTATGCTATATTTTGATTAGTGAATATGTTACCCTTTTTTTAGATGAATTATGAAGCAAAAGTCAAAAGTTATATCAAGTTTGGAACAAAGAAGAGAAAAAAAATTAAAAAAAAAAAGAAAGCAAAAATCAATATAGAGAATGTTTTTAAAAGTTTGGAGATTCGACAATGTTTAACTTGGCAAGGGGAGGCTTTAAAAATGCAGTACATGGAGCTCTCCTTAGTGAGCAAAATGACACAAGCTTGGAGTCCTTCCCTTGGGTAAAACAACAACAAATTTTCTTTAAAAGGAGAGCAACAAAAATCTTTAAAAACGATAGCTTAGAGAGGCCTTGAAGCTTGACATCACATGGGCAAAATGACAAAAAATTTCAAAGGAGACCAGGAACAAGCAAGCTTAAGGAGTTAAGGCATGCAGCCCTAGAAACATTTTTCATGAAAAGCCCTAGGAGAGCTTGAAGGAGCTGGCTGAAAAAAAAATTAAAAGGGGAACAAAACCTTAAAGCTAGAATAGGTTATTAGAGAGGAGAAAAGCAACGTGATTAGAGAAGCCTTCCTTAAAAGAGACGACTCTAAGCTTCCTCCTTTTCCCAGGTGGGGACAACTCCAAGGTTGGAGCTCTCTAGGATGTAGCCAGTTGCGTATATTATTCAAGAGGAGAGTTTTCTCTCTAAGGGAGGGAGTGGCTACAGAAACATTTTAGAAAAAGCTTTCCAAGCTAAGAGAGGATTACAACATTTTTGGTGGAGCTCTTATTGGGAAGTCAGCTTAAACATGTTTCTTTGTCCATTTTCCTTAGTTTTCATTTTGATTTTTTTCCATTGCTCTTCCTTAGTTGTTTATTATTTTCAATTAGCTTAGTTAGTTAGTTTTCATTTTCATATGCTTATGTCCATAGTTTCGGATGCCTTAATGTTAGGTGCTTTAGTTTAATGCTTTCATAACATTGGGTTGTTTATTTATAGGCTATAGTTTAATCTCTTGTCATTGTTTAGAACTATGTTTATATATAAATGAATGGTTTGGTCTTTGATTTCCAGCATTACTTTCATTAGTTTAAGCTTGGGTTTTGCTTTTTATTTTTAATGTTTGTGAATTTTCTTTGAATTGATTTGGTGTTTTTAAGTTAGGTTGTTTGGAACCATAGTTAAATGTTATGAATTAGTTATTATCTTTAGGATTAATAACCTTTAGGTAATTTCCTAATTTAAACACTAGGATTGAGCATGTGATACGTAATTGTCCTTAGCGATTTTCAAAAGTAGCAATAGGATAGTTGGATTTGTTTGGATACTTAACCAACTAATCTAGGGTTCCATACGTTTATGTTACACTTTTTGAGATTATGTGGTAGTGGCCTATGATAGTCATTCCTTAGTACTTAATGTGTCTTCACTATTAAATCTTGAGAGTTTTTTCTAAGTTATAGTGAAAATAGAGGTATTTTTAGAGCTTGTTACATTTAACTAAGTTAGAGGAATTGAGGGTTTGAGAATTTTTTCAAACCTATAAGCTTACACCTTGGTCAGAGAACTTTTTTTAAAATCTAAATTCAAGGATCAATAGTTATCTTAAAATCCTGACAATACCTTCGGTCTATTTCTTTGTTATTGCTGTTTGTTTATTATATTTTGCTTTGTTCTTGACCTTTTTGTTGTTTTTATTACATATTATTTACGTTAATTCTTTTTACGTTCAGGGATTTTTGTTTTCTTATTTTTCTTTATAACATTAGAAATAGCAGTACCCCTTAACTTCTTGTGGATTCGACCCTAACTTACCATAGCTACATTATCAGGTTTAGTTAGGTTTATTATTTGATAGTTTGTGACAGACTAATCACTATATCTATCTTAAGTTACCAAATGTGAGTTATGTATGATAATTTTTAGAGTAGACTAGCAAACTCAAATCATGCATTATGTATATTTAACTTAAGATCTGCATGGTATTTTATAAATGAAAGACATTCACACTGAAAGAAAATGAGTTAACATGTGATGAAGCGACTATAAAAAGGACTAACATATGTTATAAAATCTCAGCTTAAATTGTGTGAGACCTTAGAGGTTAAAAGAAACTTCATAGTCTACCCTTATAACTCTTATTTAATTCTTTATAATTAAATTTAATATTTGCTACTTTAGAATGTTACTAGAAGATTAGGCAATATATGTTCTTATAAAACGATTCAAAGAAAGTAAATTAAATCAAATTAAAAAAATTAGACAGAGGGAAATCTATTAGGGGTCAAATTGAACGAGTCAAATTGAATGAGTTTTCCATGTTTATTTATCAAAATTTGACTCCTAATTTAGTGCTTAAATGTCATATTTATGTTTTATAATGTTTAATTTATAGGTAGTTAATCAAAATAGAAGATTGGAGTTAAAATATGACAAATTAGGTACTCTCCAAAACCTTTATGTGGGTCTAGAGGGATCCATGTAGAACTCCTAGGAACCCACGTAAAGGTGTGCTACAACAAGTCATATACGACAGTTGCACTGCCTACCACAGAGCTTCGAGTTAAGTCACTGTAGTAGGCACTAGATAAGACAAAATCACCAAATCTCCATAATTACGACTAGAGCATGGTTCCAATTAATTCCCTTGTCTGGTGGGAACATAGGAAGTTGTCCTTAAGCCTCTGAAGAGGGGAAAAACATAGAGAACATACCATAATAGAAAGAGATCAGATCTGGAAATTTCCTTGCATTATTCCTTATCTTTTCCTTATTTTTCTTAGAGTCCTTAGCCTTCAAACACTTGTATCTTTGATTTGTAAATTGTTTTCTATAGTACCAAGTGTTAGAGTTTGTTGTTAAGATATTGGTCTAAGCTTGGAAATCATCTTAGGGGGTTTTTTAACTTAGATTTCTTTGTGAGTGTTAAAGTAACAATTTTAGGGTTCAAATTTCTATATCTTCACCTAACATCCAAGATTCTTCACCCTACAGAATCTATAAATCATTTAGGAGCTTTTCTTAGGTGCTTTCTGAACTTTAAACTCGTTACTTACCTCTTATATTTGTGATTAATCAAAGTATATTGCTAAAAATGCATGTTTTGTGTACATTGGTTAATATGTGTGGCTAAATCAATTTTCAGCCAAGGATTGAAGTGTAAATGAAAGAAGTGAGCTTATTTTGATGTTTAAAAGACTAATATTTGTTTATTGAAGGTATGAAAAATTTGTTTTTTAGCTAGCTAGATGAATAGATGATATAAGACTTGAGAAATCAATTTAAGTTGTTGGAATAATCAATAAATAACATAAATTAATCATTGTATGACCAAACCTTGATTATTTATGAGAGTTTAAATTTTGAGATTAAAATTTTAAACGTTAATTTCCTGACCTATAGCCTATTAACTTAATTTGATGCATGATCAAACTTTAAATTAGGATTAATAAAGAAAAGACATAGTCTTAACCATAACTTTCTCTTAAAATTGTGAAGATACTTTAAATCAGTCTCCAAAAATGTTAATTTCTCAATTAATTTCATTGAAAACCTATTCCTTAGTTGATTTTCTTAATTTGGTAATTTTAGATAATTTTTTAAACAACTTAGAAGTCATTCTTACATTGTTTGAAATCGGCTAGGATAAATTAGCGCTTTTTGGCTTATTAAGCAATCAATAAGATTTTCCTAGATAATTGTAAGCTAATTGACCTAATAATTATAGATTTTTCCCCGTAGGACTAACATCAGGGTTTTTGTTCACTATATTACTTATTCGACAGGTGCACTTACCTGTTAAGTTAGTTAAAAAAAAGTTAAAATTATGTTATAAATTAAGTCACCTAACCAAAGAACATAACAAGATGATTGATGACTTATATGAAAAATTTATTAAAGATGGCCACCATATCTTAATAGAGAATTAAATATAATAATGATACGATTAAATAAATTGAATCATAAAAAAGTAAGAATACAAGATATAAATTAGGATATAGCATGCTAAATCTATTCAAGGATCGATTATTTAATAATGATGTCATATATTACTAATAGATATATGAGATTGAACTCTTATTGTATAATGTTCGTATGAGTTATTGAATGAGTACAAAAATAAGAAAAATTCTAATTGAATAATCTCAACATGTGTAAGTGGGAGATTATAAATACTTACAAATCCCTGATGGGATTAAATTTGCAAATCCAAAAAGTGAAAGTTGCCTATTTGAATTTATATATAAAATTCTATAAATTCAAAACATGAAATAGGTAACATTCATTCAAAACAAAGACAACGTTTTTTTTAAAAAAAGACACGAATTGAAAAGGATTTTAAGAAAACAATTCTTTAACCTGTGGAAAATAGGAATAATCTGTAAGTATGGTTATTTTGTGTTTAAATGATGTATACAAAGATCTAGAATTTATGATTTAAAATTTCTAACATAAAACAACTGGAATTTGCCATTTCAAAAAATAGAAATCATCAAGGCCTATATGGTTTTTGTAATGTAAGAAATATTTTTCCCTTTAATGTTTTAAAACGGGTATACCTTAAAATTTTTAAACAAAAAATTAAAGATTAATCATTTATTGATTAATTTGTATTGCTTATTGAATTTTATAATAAATTAAGATGATTTCTCAAGCTTAACTTGTCTGAACTCTAATCTTAGGTGACCAGTTTAAAATCAAATCTTTTAAACCATCAATAAATAAAAATTAGACCCTATAACATGTCTTTAAGGTCGTTTAAATCATACAAACACCAATCCTTATCAATAAAAATGATTTAGCCACACATATTGATTAAAACATACAAAATATACACTTTAAGCAACATATCTTGATAAATACAGGCTATAAAATAAAGTTTAGAGGTTACAAAATATCCAAGAAAGACTTTTGGATGTATCTTGAGCTTCCTACTTGATTTTAGACTCCAACAAAGCTCTATTTCATTAAGATCTTGTAGAAAAATAAAAAAACATTCAAGAACATAAGCATAAGAACATAAATTTGATTAATAAAAAATAAGCAAATACATAAGTAATCTGAGTTAGAAACCCCCTGAATGTAACTCATAAACTCAGAAATATGTCTTAACAATAAGATTGAATGCTTAGAAACTAAGAAAACAACACTTAATTCAAACATAAAGTGTTTAAAGCCTATGAACTAAGGAAGAAAGAAGGAAAAGATTCTTTGTCACATTCTAGATATGATCTTCCTCTCTAATTTGCATCCTTTGTTGTTTTTATTATGGTTTGCATGTTTTTTGGACTCGCCTGTGTAAATGGAACATTAATGAACATCATGCCTAAGCTACAATTATGGAGATTGGGGGCTGATATTATTGATTGCTCCTTAAATGGTACCCTGGCTGACCTGTAACGGCACCCTATAGCTTGCCGTTTATTGTCAAATTTTGACCCCTTCAATGTTGAGCTAATCATCTATCAATGACATCCTATTCATCCTTAACCTCAGGCTTCATACCCATGTTATAGATTGAAAAGTGAGTTAAACTTTGATCCTTTTTCACAATTTCTCAAAATTTGATCAACATCCTACAAATTAAACAAATCAATACATCAATAAACTAATTAAACAAATAATTAGGGGCATAATTCATTAAATACTTAATCAAAATGCAATCAAATTAACCCCTAATAATATAGTTAAAGATTGCATTTCCTAATTTATTCAGTTAAAGCTCAAGTGGTTGATGATTTAATTGATGGATTTATGATGTTTAATCTAAGGTATCTTCACTAAATCAAGATAACGCAATGGTTAAGTTAATGCTTTATCTCTATTAGTCCTATTCTAAAGTTTGATCATATATCAGACTTAGGTAATAGGTGTAAAGTCTAATATTAAAATTCCTTTTCTCAAGAATAGTACCCTCATGGTTAGTTAGAGTTTAATCATGCACTAATTTAAACCATGTTATTTATTGATCTATCCAATAACATAGGTAAATTTCTCATATCCTAGATCATCTAATGACTTTATCTTAAGTGATCATTTTAAGATAATATTAAGCATTCAAATAAACAAAGATTAGATCATAGATCATTCATTAAGTCATCAATTAACACATTACTCAATCTGACTTAACTAAAAATTAACATTAAGCATATCATTAATTAAAGAACATAAGACAATTAACTAAATAATATAACCTTGATTAATTCAACATAATAACAACATAAAACTAAATTAAGAGTTAGAAGTAACCAAATCCCATCCCCAGATGATTAAATATTTAAGCACCAAAATTGGGGTAAATACACATCAAATAACATCCAAAAACACTAAGAATTTCATCCCTAACAAGGCTAAAATTCAAATCATGATGTAGATTTTTTCTATGATGAATCAGTAGAATACTTAGAGCATTTTTCTAGGAAAAAGAAGAGTGTATCTATTAAATAAAAGGAAAATTTAAATTTACTAGATGCATGCAAACTAGAAAATGAGAAATTAAATCATAAGTTAGATTCAACATGTGTAGATAAAGATTGGATTAAAAAATTGATAGAGGAAATTGCATCTTTGAAGAAGCAAGTGGAATTAAATAATTTGGATAATAGAAAACACAATTTAAGATAGGAGAATGCTTTATTAAGAAAGGAATTAGAAAGTGTTAGGAACTCATTGTCTAAATTCAGTAAAGGAAAAGACAAATTAGAATGCATACTAGGATCACAAAAAGCATTAAATGATATATGTGATCTAGGATTTATCAATGTTAATGTTCCATCAAGTAGTAAGACCATAAAAGGAAAGAATTTGGAAGATGAACAAGTACCTAGGCCATTCATAGAAAATGATGCATCAACTTTAAAATCCTAACTAGAAGATAACACAATTCATTCACGTATGCATCAAGACTAAGATTTAGGAAGGAAATGCATACTGAGAGCCAAAGTGATTGAACATGCTTCCATAATTGTCATATGCATGTATAGGAACCTAAACATGTTTCATTCATATTCTAGGCCTTATTATCATCAAAGGATGACTTATAGTGAAAGAAGACCTAGAAATGACCATAGGTATAAAAATAAGGACACATTCTCATTCCTATGATACTCATATAATTTGTCATTTTTATAAATGTTTTGAGCATAATGAACATATTTGTTATAATAAGATAAGTAGCTGGAATGTTTTACCAAGAGGCTTGAATTATAAAAATCCTACTATACCCTTGGGGACCTAAGTTAGTATAGGTAAAAAAAATCTATTAAATTTTGTTTTGTCGTTTAATGAACATGAATAGTATCTTTAAGAAAAAAAAAAGAAAAATCACCAAGATACATTTTTGAACACTAAAAAACAAAGAAGAGATCAAAATAAAATTGGCAATACTCGAAAAGAAAGGAACACATTTACTTTGATTGTGTTATTATTGGTATGTGAAATAAAATTGAACGATTCTTGATGAATGATCACTTTAATTGTTATTAGATGATTAAATGTTTTTGGGACATGAAGTCTAACTTGATTTTAGGTCAATTTTAATCACTTTTAGCACATTAATCTTATTTGACTAGATTTCGCATGATTAATGGAATGTTAGAAATCATGTAAAATTTTGCTTTTTATAGAGAGGTTTTAAATGCTTTGTATAGGAAAATGAATCTAAGAGTAATGAAACAAGTATACAAGTAATTAGAGATGTTTTATATGTTTGCTTATAAAGTTTGGGTAAATTTGGAAGAAGTTCCAAGTCTGCTTGCATTGCATTCATTTAAGTGATATCGTGAACCCTTTAAAATACTTAGGTTGGTCAAGTAAAGAACTTATAAAGTGTATTTTTTGGGTTGCAAGGGTGTGAGATAAGAATATTGTTAGGGTTACAGTTAACCCTTTTTTTCAAAAAGTGAGTTTTTTTAAGGGTTACTTTAGAACACATTGAAAAAGGGAGATGTATAAGAGATTTGAGATAGTAAAAATTTCAACCAAGTGTTGTGAAGTGGATGTAGGTGTAGAGTTGACATTGAATAATTATAAATTTGACTTGCCCCTTCTCTGCATATCTCCTTTAATTTTTCAAGTTACTTTATTTCCATCATATTATTGTTGATTATATTGTTTAAATTTCCATATTTCAATTATTTATTAAAATTATTTTTAATTCTATAAGTATTTTTCAAGTATGTTTTAGTTCAAGTACTTTGTTTAACTAGATAATTTAGGGTTTATAATTAGATTAAGAGGAATAAGGTGTAAAATATTAAAAAAACTTAGAATAATTTAGCAACACGTAATTCATCCCCCCTCCCTTTAGTGTCATATAGGGATCAACATTTTAGACTAGTACTCATTAAAATTCTCATGGGAACGATATTTGACCCACTTAGGTACTATATAATGATAATTGCACTTACCTAAAAGTTATGAGGTATATAAAATTAGTTGATTTAGAATTAAGACTCACAATTATCATTTAACAATTGGACTAAGATTGGTCCCCTCTACTTGATCCTTGAAGTTTATAATCTAAAACATATGCTACCTCTAAATGCAAAATTGAAGGAGTTGAATAAAGAAAATAGAAAGTTATTTGATTTAAATTCAAAACTCGCAATCAACATTACAATTCGATTGAGATTGGCCCTTCTATTTGATCCTTCAAATTTACAACCTAAAACAAACGCTACCTGCAAATGCAAAAGTAAAGCTTCTAATCATAAAAAATTGCTAGCACTGTTGATTTAGAGGCTCTTCCTTAATAGTAAACACTCTCCTACCTTACTTACCAAGGCAAAATCAAAAGAACGAGGTGATTTAGATAAGGCATTCTGCAGGTAAGTTTACAATAAGTCCTTTTATACATTACTTAAAGTTAGAGTCTTTTAAGGAGCCTTGGTATGGATTGGTATGGTTTAATCATAGCATACTAAAGACATCATTCATCTTATTCACTGTTCAAAATAGATTTAGCACATTGGATAGGATTAAAAGTTCCTCGAGCCTTAATACATTGTGCAGGCTTTAGAATAGATAAATAGCATCCCTACACCATCTAATCTTTTAACACACTTTCACACTTCCTCTTTGGGCTAAAATATAAATATTATGCAATCATTTTTGTGGTGAAAGAACTTGGAAAGAAATCATTTCATGGCCATTCCCTCTCATTAATTTAATTCTGAAGGCTATGTGATGTTCAAATTAGTTTTTAATTACTGCATATACTTAATTTGGAGGGAAAGAAATGTTAGGCTTTTTAAAAGCCAGAGCAAAAGTTAAGAAAGCTTTTGTCAAAACACTCTGATTTAGATGAGGAAAGCATTGGTAGCAAATTAGGAAAATTAGTGCTCATCTAATATACTTAAGCTATGCTGAAGCTTATGAAGAAAAGGAATGAAGTAGCGCTACGTATATCCAATTAGCTAAAACGATGGGAGCTTATGACTTGTAAACCTATAGAGACATGTAGTTATGTGTTGGTTTAATTGCTGTCTTGATTGTTTTTCATATTTATTTTTTAGCTCCTTTGAAAGTAAAAATTTTCGATTTATTTAATTTATTTCAAATTTAAAAGATATATGTATGTTATAAATAGAAGTAGTATAATCATCACTTGATAATGAGAAATAAAAATCATTACAATTAATGATATAAAAATTATGTAATAAATCATAAATTTGTAATTGTTAATAATGGAAATAAATATTTATCTATTAATTTATAATATTTATACTCAACATTAAAATAAGTTTATATTTCATTCCATGATTCTAAACTTAGAACTTTGAAGATGACACAATTAAGAGAATATATCTCGTAAACTAATTATATGTGATAGAAGTTACAACATTTTCACTGATTCTTCTTTCTTCGTATAGATGTTTAGATAATTAAGGGAGTTCCTTCACACTATCCTAAATCAGATAGTGGAAGACTTGAACTCCCAATTGTAGATTTTCAAGATTCAAGACTTTAGTGTAGGTATTGGTGAAATTTTTGATTTATATGCTGCTAATTTTAATGAATCTATATGTCTATTTATAAAATTTTGAAATAAATATTCACACTGAGGCTTGTATTCAGCCTTAACAAATACAAGACGATATTTAATTGTACAGAGACTTTGAATTTTGACAAAGTTCTAAGATCCAGAATAATAAGAAATCATTAGACAACCAAATATTTAATCTATACCGAAATAAAGATCAACAAAAAAAAACCAGTTAATATAATTATTAATTATAGGACGAGAGATACATAAACATTTGATATGAACTTGAATAGTTCAAAACACAACAATAGCATAGCTAGTTAAGTTTGATGACAGTGTAAAGTTTGGGCTATGTTTTTGTATCATTTTTATTTTTGATTTTAGTTTCTTATTTTTTTAAATAGAGAAACCAACAAAAAGTATAAAAATAAAAAAATGAACATATTAATACAATTAAAAATATAAAAACATAAAACCACGACAATAATAAAATCAAATATCATGTTTTTGGATGCTAAGGATATGAATAGAAGACATGAAATAGTTGGGGGTGAGGGCATCATTCGCAATGAAGGAAATGTGATTTTTGGGATAGCTGGAATTAAGGGTAAGCTAGGAAGATTCATGCCTGGTCTTACTGGGTGAAAATCGGAAGTGATCTAATTGCGCAGCGGAAGCAAAAATAACACAAAACAATTTTCATGTTCTTTGATTTCCCGTAAAGCCAAGATCTCGATATGTTATAATAAGATTAAATCGCAAAAACAATAAAACATGAATCTAAATTTGTACCTTGATTTGAAATTTGATCAAAGTCTTTGTCTTCTCGTATCTATCATAAAAAATAACTTAAGCCACACATGTGTCTGGCCTCTAACGGTATCTACAGGTCTATTAGAAGAGAAATCAAAACAATTTTGAGAGGAAGTCAAGCCGCGCTACCAACTCTAGGGTTTCCTCTTTATATAATGGAAAAATCGTATTTTTCCTAATATTAAAATTAAACATAAATCATAATTAAACTCTAACTTTAATTATAATTATAATTTAATTTAATTTGAATTAAATATCTTATATTTGAACCTAAAGTTTCTTAAACTTTACAATTAAGTCCAACTTAATTAAAATTTGCTCTCTTCCAATAAACCTATATGTGTGACCCATTAGGTTCCTAATATATTGGCAATGATCATAAATTATAATT
>JAOXYD010221205.1:0-18977 GCA_028565735.1 Pinacopodium congolense
CCACCTCTCTTATCTTCTTAGGACAAAAACTTGGATACGTTTGAAGCTTTGAGACTTTTTTTGTTCCTATCCTTGTAGAGCTTAAACTAGTGAAATTAAAGCTTTAAAGTAGAGACAAAACCTTTCATTTGTATAAAACAAAGGTTCATTACAATATTCAAGAGAAATAACCACAAATCCATCATAGAAAATATAGAAAAGGGATTACATAAAGGAAAGCATTAAACAATATGTAAATGCAAGCTAACACAATCTAAAGCATGGAAATAAAAGTTGGAAATGAAACATTAACTAGGGAACACAAAAACAAGTGAAAAATGAAATAAAAAGAACAAAGAAGAATAAAGAGAAATGACACAAAAGCAAGATGGTGGCATGGACAAGGATATCTCTCCCTAATCATGTTACTGCCAAGCTTTTCAAAAGTTTTTGAAGCTTTTGTCCTCACTCAACTAGGGATGTGTGCGTCTCCTAAGCAAAGCTTTCCTTCCTCTCCAAAACGATTCCGTCCTCCTCTAAGCTTTTAAAAGCTTTTGTTTTGTTTTATTCTCCTTGGTTGACGTGCTCTTTTCTCTAAGAAGGCTTTCCTTTAAAAGCCTTTAAACCCCTTTTTTTTTAAATCTTAAAGGGGAAACACATTGTCCTCTAATCTCCAAAGAAAGCTTCTCACTTCAAACAATTTTCTACTATTTTTATAAAGATTTTTAAAAGCTTTTATCCCCACCTTGCCCTCTCCTCTTTAAAATGCTGTCAAATGCTCCACTTTTTAAAGTTTTCCCTTGATTTTTTTAAAGGGCAAGTCACACATGAATTGCCTTCTCCATCTTATTTTTTCTTTTTTCTTTTTCTTTATTTCATAATTGAGGTAACTTTCAAAATTTTCTCCATAATTCATCCAAAAGGGGTAACTTTTTCATTAAGAAAAATATAACATAAATTAAGCATTTTTGAACAAACAATGGGTATGAATTACATGAATTTGCATAAAAAATATAATAAAACTCATTCCTATCACCCTGTATGAACTATTTTAGAGTTTTTAGATGCAAGTGTTAAAGTTTGAATAATAAGGATAGCTTAGGTAAGTTTGATTTCAAAACTGATGAAGGCATATTATTTGGTTATTCATTGATTAGTGCTCAACAAGGGAACTCATACTGTGGAAGAATCCATGCATTTTTTTCAATGAGACTAACCCTTTGAAAGTAAGAAAGTTCTTAAAGATGATGACGGAGGTTTATCAAAGGCACTGGAAAGGCTATCTATTGAAGGAGGAGAAAAATAAGAAGGAAAAAAATAACAAGAACTAATTATTGAACCAAAGGATGAAAGGAAGGATGATGAGTTACTAAGGGATTGGAAATACAAGAAGGATCATCCCTCTAAACAAATTCTAGGTGATATTCAACAAGGGGTAACTACTCGTTCCTATTTTAAGAATTTATCTCATCTAGATTTTAGGTGATGAGATTTGGGTTTTGGTAATGAATGATCAATTGAATTAATTTGAAAGAAACAATGTTTGGATTTTAGTATGTATGCTAAATGATTGCTTAATAATAGGTACAAAATGGGTGTTTCAGAACAAGTTAGATGACTAAGGTAACATAATTAGAAATAAGTCTAGGCCAGCTGCAAAAAGGTATAGCTAGGAAGAAGGTATAAATTACAATAAGACATTTCCCCCCATAGCTAGATTAAAAGAAATTAGGTTGTTACTTGCATTTGCATGTGAAGTGCATGCAAATACACCCAAGTGCATATTTTAATGCATTTGAAAGTGCATATTTTAATGATTTTGTACAAGAAGAAGTGTCAGTTGAATAAACCCCCAGTTTTGAAAGATATATTGCACCCTAGTACAAACTTTCTAAAGCTTTATATGGTCTAAAGCAAGCACATAGAGCATGGCATAGTAAATGAAGTGCTTTTATTCTTAAAAATAGTTTCATTAAAGGAGAGGTTGATACTATTATGTTTATTAAGAAAGAAAAAAGATTTTTATAACTATTTAAATTTATGTGCATGATATTATGTTTGCTTCTACTAATGAAGTTTTGCGTTTAGATTTTTCCAAGTGTATGAGTAGTGATGGGTAAGTTGAATTTCTTCCTTAGACTTTGAATGAAGGAATTTTCGTTAACCAAGCTAAATACATAAGGGAACTACTTAAATTTTCTGGGGTGTATTAAGCAAAGTCATTAGGGACACCAATGAGTACTTCCACCAAATTGAACAATGATGAGGATGGTAAGAAAATTGATGTTAAGAAATACTGAGGTATGATTAGTATCTTATTGTATTTAATTGTGAGAAGGCCTGATGTTATGTTTAATGTGTGTTTAAGTGCTCGATTTCAAACATCCCCTAGAGAATCACATTTTTTAGCTATTAAACGCATTCTTAGGTACTTGTGTAAAACATTGAATTTAGGAACTTTTTATCCTAAGAGTACAATTTAAGAATTGGTTAGATATTCAGATGATGATTATGTAGGTATTTTATTATTAGTTGCTAACTGGTTTTACGCTAATACTGTAGGTGCACGAGTCATAATTTGTAGTATAAGCTTATATCACCTAACAAAGATTGGGTTTATTCACCACTTGATTCAAGTTAAATTTTTTCTAAGGCACAAATTCATTCAACAAAAACTAAAAATAGATTAAGGAAGGCAACTTATCAATTTGATAATTAATGTGCAAGAACTTTTGAAATCAAGTTAAAGACTAGGAATCACTCTCATCCCTATTTGTTTCTCTCTTATTTTATTGATTCAGTTTATGTTTTTCCTAAGATTTCCTAATGCTTTAGTCACCCTCTCTCAAGGTGTAACTAAGTTTCCCTAGCCAAATAACATATGATTAACCTTTCAATCTCCCAATCTATAACGCCTTTCCTAGAAATTTAACTAGATGTGAAGTAGTCCTATAGGCAATCTATTAACCAATTACGATCGCTCTCTAATCAATTAATAAATATGATATTTATAGGTCTATTTAATGGCAACTCTCGATGTACACTCAAAAAAGATTACTAAGCTCACTCTCTATTCATTGCAAGGCATAAACATAATAAATACCATAAACATTCATTTCATTAAACCAACAATCAAGAATTCACAAGTAGTTCAAAAAGAAATTCCTACAATAAGTTTAGCCACTCATGAAATAAATAAGTTCATCAATAACCATAATCTCTATATAATAGGACATAAGCTAGAAGAATGAAAAAAAAAAAAAACAAGTGTGAATTGTTCACTTCGCGCCCTAAGCTGAAAAATCTGGAAAATTGGTGAACTATTAAATTTATGGTTGATCTTGATTTCTTCATCTTAAAGCTTTTAAAACCTATTGCTTAGTGTATAGGACAGATTCCAGATGATTTCTTGATGCCTCTTAGGTTTCTGTGCCTTTATATGAGTCTCAACATGTCAAAAACACCAAAAAACAAATGTTTGCCAAAACTTAGGTGGTACAGAATCGTGACTCCCATTTTAGTTAGGGGTAAAGATTGTGACCCTTTATTTTTTAAAAACTTTTATCCTTCCTCTAAATGCTCCAATTTTTTCTATGAACTCCATTAGGCATCTATACAAACAAAGATCAAGACCTTGCCCAAAATTAACACTTGAACACTTAGAAACACAAAAAGAAAAAAATAACATCAAAAGACATCAAATTGAGTCCTAAACATAACATAAACATGCAAAACTATATACTGACTAACTAAGAAAATATAAACTAATCCATACTTATGATTTTTTAGATAGGAATATTAAATAAGGTGTATGTTAATTTTTTGGTAGAAAACAAAATTTGGTTATATTGCCCACAGCATAAGCAAAATATATAGCTGTCAGTAGTTATTGCATTAAAATATTATGGCTTGACCAATAAACTAGGGATTATTATTTAGTACTCAACAAAATTTGCATTAGGTGTGATAATATGAGTGTGGTTTGTTTAAAAAAGAATCCTATTTAACATCTAGGATAAAAATATATAAAGTATTATTTGATTAGAGATCATGTTCAAAATGGGGTATAAAAATTGATTTTATTGATACTATGCATTAATTAGATGATATTTTCACTAAACTAATGTATGAGGAATGATTTTGCATGATTAGGAGAGAATTAGGCATGATAGATAGTAGTTCTCTGTGATTTTTTTATGATGTTTGTACTTTTTATGAACTAAGGTTTAAATATGTGTTGTTTTAAATTTATGAAATTTTTTACATGTTTATTTTTACATTTTTTATGATTCCAACAAGGGAGAGAGGTAAAATGTATATGATATTATGTTTCACTAAGGGGAAGCAGCATTTTTGTAATATTTTTCAACTATTTCACCTTTTCAAGATTTTAAAATTCATATTATATTTCATGAATTTGGGGGAGTTATTTATAACGAACTTAGGGGAAATTGGACTTAGTAAATTTCTTGTTAAAATGTGTTGGATTTCATAGTACAAAAATTATTACATAATTGGTGTCTTAGTCACTTTTGAAAATTTAGATGTATTTTGTACTTTTGAGAGAAATCTTAAAGGTTTTGAATGATTTTTGTAATTATATTTGTAGGGTTGATTTCTAAATGAGATAATCATATTACTTATATTATCATATGCATTATTACATCTTTCAATGATAACTATATGATGTTAAGTGAATTTGAATATTTTTGAATAATTAGTGAATATGTGTTTTATTATATAGAAGGGAAGATCTTTGAACCAAGGGTTATTTTCCTTTTTTTGAGGATGACAAAACAATATTTTAACTAATATTTTATTGTGTTCTAAGTATTTTAAAGGTAGGCATTAAAGTTAAAGTATGAAAGAATTTGATTATGAAGTATCAAGGAGTGGTGTTTATGATGAAATGATAAAGATTCAAGTGATAGGAAGATCATAATAGAATGCTTATAGGCCTCTAATTTTAATTTTTCTTGTAATCCTTATTTATTTCAATTTGGTGATTGATGATAGTCATTCATGCATGACACATATATGAATTAGAATATACATATACGACGGATTGTTAAGAGAAATTTAAGTAGGGGATATTTTTAATAATCATCTTGATAAGTTAAAAATGTTTTGGAGAAGCTTTCCAATATGTGTGTGAGTTAAGAATATGTTTTAAAATATTGAGAATTTTTTGGAGAGATTTGGAAGTGTTTTGATCAAATTTGGATGTATTTTGTAGGATGCATAATTGCTAGTGTTAATTTGGTATCACTAATTATCTTAAATAAATCAACCAATTAGCATACAATTCAAATTCAAATCCAAATCAACTTAATAACATTGTAATGGTCGTAAGTAATAAAGTGGAGCACATTTAAGACTTCAAAACTTCGAACCCATAGAGAAAATGTGTGAATACTAAGGCAATTAGATTAAAATTATCTTAGGAACTCAAGATATTTAATTTAAACTAGTTAGTTTAACTAAGGAAATTGCATTCCAAGTGATCTTAGGATTACCAAATCATTATTTTCTAAGGACTAGGCTTAAATGACTTAAGCAAGTTATGAAATGTATTGGAATTTCTAATCTAGGGCCTTCACTAAATCAAGACAAAGCTATAGTTAAGTCAATACATTATCTCTAACAATCCGAAATTGATCTTTGGTTATTTCATAAATTAATAGGCATTAGGCTTAAAGTTCAAGGCATTTTAATCCTAAGTTTTTATTCACGATTAATGCCCTTATGATAACCAGGGTAGATTTCTCGAATCCTTGAATTAAACCATGTTGTTTACTGAATTTTCTAATGATTAAAGTAGAGATTGTCAGATCTTTAACCATCTTACATCATAATTCAAGTGGCCACCTAAAAATAAGCATTATGATCTCAAATAAACAAGGATTATCATATGATCTGATGTTATAAACTCACTCAAGACATTTAAAAACATGTCCTTAACTCAGATTAAGCTTAAAACATCATACATAAACAAGAAAATTCAGATTAAATAAAGGCAACCTATGTTCTTGCATATATATTAACAAAAGAGTACAAAATAAGAGATTTAATATTTAGGAAACTCCAAATGATGATACAAACTGATAGAAAGCCTCCCTATACATCAATCAACTCCATTGAATCCTTAAACAACCTCAAATTACAATATACAAAGGCTGGAAAAGGAAAAGAAAAAGAAAATCCTAAAAACTAAGGAAAAAGAAGAGAATTTAATTTTGATATGAATCCCCTCTTCAAATCCATCCTAACTTCTCAAAAATTAGACTTTAGAGCTTCTAATATTTGTTAGTTGCAAGTAGGAACAAGTTCGAGCAAGTTATAGTAGGTGGAGAGCAAGTTTCAGTTTAAAATATCTCAACAGCTACCAAAACGATGCTTAAGAGTAGCAAAATGGCAGGATATGAAAATGGCGTTTAAGTCCCTGTCTTCGAGAGTAATATGACGGACTTTAAAGTATAATGACAGGCTTATTGTTGCCACCGTTTTAGTCTAAATTTTATATTTTTTGCTGGATAATCTCATATTTTCTTAGAGAATTGGCTTCCATCTACATTATACATGAAGAAGAAAATGTACATTAAATTATCTTGAAATGGATATGAAAATACATTGAAACTAAAGCCTAACAATAATGGTGGTTTATCTGGGAATCAATGACGCTGTTATGAAATCTATGTTGAAGTCGAAATTTGATATTTGTACATCAATAATGCCATTATTGCCTAATCTTAACCATTATTGATATTTGAATTTTACACTATAAAGGATACTTCTTAATGGGAAAAGGGTTTAATGTTTTATATCAATCCAAATCAACCACTAATGTCTAGGTTGATGTTTTACACTAATAAATAGATGGTTTGCTCTATTTTTTCATCATCTAGGAGTTTAGAAATCAAACATTGAAGTGTTTTTAAGCATTTAAAGAAGTTTTGTTTGAGTTTAAGTTAGTCTTTGTAAATTAATTTTATAAATGTTTCTACATTTATATCAAAGAGTTTGTGAGCCTCTCAATATACTAATTTGAGCTTGAGTGAGCTTCTTTCAAGTGTAGTTTTTAGAGGTAGAATAGTTGTGAGGAAAGGATTATCCATAAGTCTTGAAAAGGATTGAAAATGTTATCTTTGAGTCTTGGAAAAAAGAATATTACAAATTCTAATATTGTACTTGTGTTGTTTGATAGTGAAACATCTCAATAAAGTTTGTTAGGGATTCAACATTGGAAAAAGTGCATTTCTAAACTAGGATAAATTCATTTATCTTCCTTCTTCCCTACCCTTTTTTCATTAACATCTTTATTTATAAGTTACATTTAATTTATTTGTTATGTTTAATGTTGTTTATAAATTTTGTTTTTATCATTGTTTAATATATGTCATTTATTTTTAAAACTTTTTATATTGGAATCATATTATTGAATTGTGTATATTATGTATTTTGGATGATTTGTTTTTATAAAAGTGATTGAATTTTTGGTGAACTTAGGAAATCATCTTAAAAATTTTGAAGCTTTCTAATAACCCCCTCCTTAGATGTTTTATAGGACTAACAAATATGATGATGCTAAATAAGTACAATGTGAATATAAAATAGGTGCACTCAAAATATGATGAAAAGATAGAGAATAGAGAGTCAACAAACTATTTTTATAGTGGTTTGCAAAAAACGTTTTGTCTACATCCACTCTTCAAGTTTTACTTAGGTTTTTCACTAAAATCAAAACTGTTAGGGTTAAGAAAAACCCTTAATAATCCCAATATTCTTTTATAAAGGTGAAGAGAAACTTTTACATTCTTTTTTAAGGTGAAAAAAATAACATTTCAATTACCTAATCCCAATAATTTGAAAGCCTCCTTTACAAAATAATATATATAAAAATGTTGTCTCAATTTCAAATCTCAATAACTATGGCTAAAGTATTCAAATCTCATTAAGATAAAAAGTATGCTTGACAAAACAACGTAAAAAATTTTGAAATGTAACACAAATAAATTCCACTTGAATTAAAATGAAAATAACTCAATTTTTTACTTCAAAGCATAAAATCTTGTATACCTATTAACTAGAATAAGCTTTAAAATATCTCTTTGATCTCTTAAAGAATAAAAAAATAATCAAAAACTCCTAAAACTATTAGATACAAAAACTAAATATTACTATATACTTTTAAGATGTACTGATCGACAACTGAAGTGCTTTGGTCTACTAGTGTGTAGTTCCAACATATGTTGGTTGGTCACTAGCGCTCATTAGATGACTAACTAGCCAAATTAGCACCATCTACCTTAGTGTTTAAGATGAAATTGTACTAATTAGAAAAGTCACACAAAACAAGTTTCAAAGACCACTAGTCGACCGCTCCTTAAGATTAGTAGACCAATTTACAGAAAATCTCAAAAGTAATTGACCAATCCTTAGCATTGGTAGACTAATGCATTTGAAAAGTAGTTTTCCAAATTCTGTAGCAACTTTCCAACCATTACAAAGCACCCAAAACAATTCTTTCAACTTGAATACTAATTCATAAATTTTCAAAAATTCTCTAAAGTAAATTTAAATAGCAAGACCCTTCAATAAAAAAATGAATTATGAAATATAATGCTCATTTTCAAAACTTCCAAAATATATTTCAATTTTATCAAACTTTTTCATACTACTTAAAACCATTCTTTTCCAAAAACAAAAAATTCTTGATTGAAACATACTGAAAAGCTTGCTAATAATGTTATAATGCATCCAGATGTTCTTTTTTTCCCAAAAATTCCTCTTTATTAAGAAGCACACTATGATTAATTCCTAAATTCAAATGATAATGCAAGATTTTAAGCCTTTAAAGCCACTAAATGACTAAGGTAAGATTTTCAATAAAAATTACAAATCTAAAACTATTTAATCTTCTTCTTGGTTTTGATCTTTATCCTCAAATTACTCATCATATCAATTCCATGGGCTCTAATACATGTTCTTCCATATCATTTAAGTTCCCATCTTTTTAATATACTAACAATTTAAACCATTGGTAATAAATTTTTTTTTCTATCATCAAAAACCAAGTTAGAATCTCCTTTGATTCAGCAATCTCTCCCTTTTTAATAATGATAAAATATACAATATTAAGGAGACATAATATGAAAAAAATATGCAAGGAAAAACATATTTCTCCCCCTTAATATATGCATCATGACATGATTAAATTTTAATATCACCTATCTCTACCTCCTTTTTGACATCATCAAAAATAATATATACATATAAAATTTCAAGATTTCAAATTATCCTTGTTGAACCATTTTGATGATGAAAAAAAAAATCTTGCTACAATTTATTTTAGCATGTTTAATGTTTTGGAAAGATATGTGTATTTAAAAGGTATTTATTAGATAAAATTTGAAGCATTAAATGGAGTTTATAAAGATAAAAGGAAAATGGCTTAAGGTAAAGGCCAAGTAAGAATTTTGAATAAATTATATTGTAATTTATGTTCTAAACTTCTCTTGGTTATTTCATTGTGATTAAATGGCTCATGTCATTCATATTCCATTCATGATTAGTGTTTATGAATATAGGTTTCATAATCAAGAGGAACTATAGGAAGAATGGTTTTAAATAATCCTCGATATAAAAAAAACATTTTTTAAAAAGTTTTTGATGAGTGTGTATAGTATAAATTTTTTTTTGAAATGGTTGGGAGTAGTTTTAAGGTGTTTCGAATATTAAAAAATGTGTTAACTTGTGTTAAAAACCAAAAAAGCATAGTATTGCTCGACCAATGTGTGATTTGTATGCTAATTGATCCACCTGTTGAAGGCATTGATTAAATAGTAGCTTTATGAATTAGATTATAATGGCTAGTTCGACAAAAAAAAATGAAATAAATGATTTTTAATTAGTCCCAATGGTTATTCAGGTAAATTTTAACTATAAATAGATGCATTAGGGTGTGTTTTAGGCATCAAGGTGTAGTAAAGCATAATTACAAGTAATTTAAGGTGCTTTGAGTGTTTTGATTTGAAGTTTCATCGATTTTGTGAAGCTTGTAAGTTTTGTGTTACATTATTGTTTGAGTAGTTTTTTAAGAGCCCCTTAAACACTTTGAATGAGTTAAGTTAACAATTCTTTGAGAGTACTTTTAGGTTAATTTTTTGTGAAGAAAGAATTATGTAAGGATTACTTTATAGCCTATTGAAAAAAGGGACTTGTAAAAAGAAATTCATGATAGTGAAAATTTCCAACTAGGTGTTGCAGAGTGGATGTAGATGTGGATTTGGTACCAAACCACTATAAATTTATTTCCTTATCATTCCCTATCTCTTTAAAAATTTAATAAAATTTTACTTCTTTTGATGTTATTATTAAAAATGATTCGTTATGTTTAAGCTTCTGCATAAGTTTTTAAAGGAAATTATTAATTAGGTGTAAGGATTTAGAAAACTTTAGTGTCTCCTAATTCACCCTCCTCTTAGATTCCATATAGGACCAACAAGAGGTATAAGTGTTAGATCTCACAAAGGCATTAAGTCTTAGTATGTCATTTCACTTGAATTCATCCATATTTTTTGTTTAAAAGTGCTCAATTTATTTTATTTTGTGTCAAATGACAAGTTTGATCTATTGTGGCAAATTCTAGATCAAAACATTGAGTTTTGAAAAACAATTGGAGCAAAAATGAAATAAGGATTTGACATTCTATACCATCAACGGTGGTTGCTTCAACTAATCAACGATATTGTTAAAGGCGCAACATACTTCTGTTAAAGGGGGAAACCCAGGTGAACCATCATTGAAGGAATTTAAGTCATTGTTAAAGGAGTTGATAATGAAAAATAAAAAGGGCAAATCAGTCTTTGAATCATCTTAGTATATACAGTAATTAGAAAGGGTATAAAAAACAAAGAGAAAGGTAGAGACGTCATTCTTGGAGTAGACATTTTCTATTTCCTTAAGCTTTTATCTTATTCTTGCAATTTCATTCATTATCTTAGAACTTCATGCTAGGTTTTGATTATACTATGATTTTGATATGTTTAATTTGTTGTTTTAGGTAGTATTACTCTCTATTTATAGTTGATGAAATTTTTTATTACTATATTTTCATATTTTCATGTTCTACGATGATTAAACTATGTACTTGATGGATTTTGGGCTTGAACTTCAAGAACAATGTATGGATACTTGATTTCAATGTAATGGATGGCTTCTTTTCCAGTTTCATCCCTCATTTTAGTTGTTTAAGTTTGATTTTTTGTTATTTTGCTTCTGTCTTTACTAATTGCTAGTATGTGTGATGGTTTATTTTATGGATTTTCATTTGTTCTTGGTGTTTTTGGATATTTTATGCTTGGTAGTTAAGGTTTATGCATTTTCTTAGGTTATAAATTATTTAATTTCAATTTTTATTCTAATTTTGAGTGATTGAATTTGTGTTTTAATGTATTTAGTTTGGTTTTTGTGAATGGGGTTATATTTAGATGATTGTTAATATGAAAAGTTTGAGTTTTCATTAGATCAAGTGTTGAATCTTAGTTTCCATTACTTGTATTAAATTTTCCAACTTTAATTTCATTTGATAAAATATGGGTTATTTTTATTTAATCTTTTTTTTGATTAATTTGAGCATGTATGACTAAATTCCTACTGGTTTGATGGTATTAAAGGGATGAAGGATGGTTATTTATGAGAATGAAGTTGGGCTTCTATTGAATTGGTGTCTTTATGCTCAGGTTGAATTAGAACATTGGTTTAATGTCATGAATTAGGAGTTACTTCTAGGCTTGATCACTCTTTTGGTAATTTCCTAATTCGAACACTAGGATTGAGCTTAGATATATAATAATTAATAGTGATTTTGAAAAGTAGCAATAGACTAGATGATTTATAGGCAAGCTTAATCAATTAGTCTAAGATTCCAATCATTTATGTTACACTTTTAGAGTTTATGAGTTAATGGCCTAAGTTAGTCACTCCTTACTACCTAATGCTTCTTTTTTATTAAACTTTGAGAGCTTATTTAAGGTTATAGTGAAGCTAGGGGTATTTCTAGAGCTTGTTAGATTTACCTACATTAAAGGAATTGAGGATTTGAGAACTTTTTTGGATCCATAGGCTAACATTTTAACTAAAGAATCATTTGTTTAGATTCAAAGATAAATAGTTTTTTTAGAAACTTGATGATACCTACCAGCCCATTTCTTCGATATTGTTATTAGTTTTGTTATATTTTTGCATTGGGTTTACTTCTTTAGTTGTATTCCTTGTACCTTAGCTTGTTTAACTATCATCAATGGTTTTTGTTTTTATTTTCTTTGCAACATTTAAAATAGCAATTACATCCTAGCTCCTTGTGGCTCGACCCTAGCCCACCCTATTACATAGTTAGGTAGTTAGGAATTTATTATTTTGCAGTCTGCGACCAGCTATCATAAATCATTTAAAGGAAAAGGAGCATGGCATTTAAGGCATTAAAGGAGGTGTATAGTGATAATGAGGCCTTCATCAGTGAATGTGAGGATAAGGATATAACTCTATTTACATGAGTTTTCAAGAAATTTTTAAAGAAGAAGATATCTAGAAAAAGAAAGGACTCATGAAAAGGTAAGTTCAATTCCAAAAATAAGTTAACTATTTAATTCTAAAAATAAATTAACTAACATTACATATTTTTAATATGAGGAAAGATCCCATATAAGGTCACAATGGCCTTTCCTAAAAGAAAATGAAAAAAAAGGATTAGAAGAAAGAAAAGAAGAAAGACTTAAAAGCTACCATATGGGATGACGTATGAGAGTATGAAATTGAAAATGAAGTGGCATATACATACACTAGCCTAGAGGGTCAAAATATTAGTATGGTACCTTACTTCGATGACAATGACTAACTATATTGGAAAACTAAGATAAGATTCTTCTTATTATCTAAGAATGTAAAGTTATAGGAAATAGTTTTTGATGAACCTTATGTACCTACTAAAATTGCTAGAGATAAAAAGGTGACTAAAATAAAGGAGGAATGATAATGACAAGAGACTAGTTTCCCAAAACAATAAGATCATACACATTTTTTTAATCCGAAGTAGAAATGAATTTAGTAGAGTATTGATGTGTAAACCTCCCATAAAATTTTGAATACCTTATGGGTAACCTATAAAGGCACAAATCAAGTTATGGAGAGTGAGGTTAGTATGCTGACTCATTAATATGAACTTTTCCACATGATACATGATGAAGTATATCCTTTATGTATGCTAGATTATTGATATTATAAATGCTCTAAAAGGTATAGGTAAGGCCTACCCGAATGTTGAACTTGTTAGGAAGATACTTAAGTCATTACTAAATACATGGAAAGCTAGAACAATGGCCATCCAATAAGCTAAGGACTTAATTGCCTCCTTTAAAAGAATTGATTGGATCCTTTTTGAGCTATAAGATAAGGCTAAAAGAGAGATAAGAAGAGATGACCATTCAAAGAAAGAAGAACATGAAATTTAAGGCATGAGTACATAATCCTACTTACAATGAGCTTTAAGAAGTTTTTTAAAAAGAAGATATCCATATGAAAAAGGGGCTTAAGGGTAGGTAAGTTCAATTCTAAAAATAAATTAATGTCACATGTTTTGAATGTAAGGAAATAGTTCATATAAGGTTAAAATGCATGTTCCTTAAAAAATGAAAAAAAATGAGAAAAATGAAGGAAAGAAGAAGAAGGCATTAAAAGTTATAACGCAGGATGATTCAACTAAGTTTAAAGGTGAAGATAAAATGGCGCACTTGTGCTTCCTGGCAAACAATGAGGTACCCTCTTATTCTACTTCTTATGATGAAAATTATTGTGATGTTAATTTCACTTATGATGAACTAATTGATTACTTAGAAGTCTTAAGTAAGAAAAGAAGAAATTTTCCATTAAATACAAAGAAACTTCGAAGTTACTAAATGCATGTGAACTTCAAAATGGAAAAATAAGGGATGACTTAGAATTAAAGAATGTAAATAAAAGTGATAGGAAAAAATTGGTAAATGAAAATGTATCTTTGGAAAAAGAATCACAATCCATTAAAAAGCCTTTGTCTAAATTTAATAAAAGAAATGGAAAATTTGAATTAATATTAGGAGCATAAAAGGTTACCAATGATAAACACATACTAGGTCACATTAGTGAGGATGCGCCATCTATTGGTAAGAGTAATTATGTAAAAGGAAAGAAACTAGAAAATTGTCCTTTACTTAGGCCATATGAACAAAAGGCACCCAAAATTATTGTATAATTGAGGAAGAGACATTATGTATACATGTATAGACCAAGCACAAGACTTAAAACTGTACTCTAAAATAGATTTAATCTTAGGACACAATATTATCCAATTAGGAAAAATTACCATATAAGGAGCTTTAATGAATCAAGAGCTCAGTATGGCTTTGAACATAAATATAAAATCCATGCACCCTTGTCTTACAACTTGTAGGGATATTATGGACATGTAGAGATATTTTGTCTTGATATATTAGGTAGTTAGAATGTTACACCACAATGTTAAAGCGATAGGAAGGTGACTAACCCCTAAGAACCTAAATTAATGTGGGTACCTAAATCAAACTAATTTCAAGAGTAAATGGTACATAGAAAGTATATGCTCAAGGCATATGACCGATGACCTCTCTTAATTCATTTCATTTATATAAAAAAAAGATAATGGACTTGTCATATTTGGAGACAATTCCAAAGGTAAGGTAGTTTGAATTAGGAAGGTTAGTACGGCAAACACACTTTGATTAATAATGTTATTTTATTTAATGGTTTTAAGCATAGTTTACTTAGTGTTAGTCAATTATGTGATAAGGATTATAAAGTTAGTTTTGAAAGAAATGCATGCACAGTTTCAAGAATAATTGACAATAGTATTGCATTCTTAAGAAAAAGGTAAGGAATTATTTACATTGTTAATTTAGATGATTTTTCTAACCTTGATATGAAGTGTTTAGTTACTAAGAGTGAAGATGTATGGATTTTTTTATAAAAGGCTTAGACAAGCAAGTATAGAACTAATTTCAAATCTAAACTCTAAAAAACTTGTAAATGGGCTCTTGAGCTTGAAGTTTGAGAAGAATCGAATTTATAGAACATGCCAAAAAGGGGAAATAAGTAAAAAGTTACTTTAAAAATAAGAAATTCGTAACCACTTCTAAACACTTATGACTACTTCATATACATGTATTTGGACCTATTAAAGTTACTAGTTTTAGGTGGCAAGTCTTATGTTTTAGATATTATAGATTGTTGAGTTATATGTGCTACATTGCAAGTATATAGGTTGTATCTTTATAGTATAACTAGTATCGTTTCTTCAAGGATTGTGATTAGTTTAAGGTAAACAATAGAATTAAAATGGTTGAAATTAAAGTAAACTAAAAAAATTAATAATGGAATAATTAATATTGTAATAGTGAACTTGAGATTGACCAATGATAAATACTTAAGAATTACTTTTATCCTTATTTTATCTTCTCCTCATCTTATTGATTTAATGATACTGACCCTAGATACATTATGGTTTTGATTACCCTCTTTTGAGATCAAATCAAATAATCCCAATTGAAATAGATAGAAATTGAACTGCAATCTCTCAATCTTTTAAAACTCTTCCTAACTATCCAATTGGATTTGAAGCAATCCTATGGTAATTAACAAATAACTAAGATCTCTCTTCAATTGCTTTTTATTCTGATGTTTACACGTTTATTATGGTACCAACTCTCATTATGCAATATAACATAAATATTCAATCTCTTGATTCAAATTAGAGAATAAGCACACCAAACATCACAACGTATGTATATATTGAATCAATAAGATGAAATTTTAACCAAAAAATTAAAGCATAAAAAAAAATTTGGTAATCCATAATGTTAATCAAATCCCCAGTATTAAAATTAAATATACAAAGAAAAAAAAGGAGAAAAGAAGAAAAGAATTTTAGCTTGATTATATTCTCCTTATTACCCTTAAGTTGTAAAATCTACAATTTGAGTATTGCTTGATTATTAGCTCTTTGATATGTTCTTCTCTTGTTCTAGCTGAAACTTATTATTTTTCTTTGTCCTTAATTACCTTTTAACGCTCCTTGAATTCCTCTTAGGGCTTGTTTATCTTTTAAAAATAGCCTCAAATTTCCAAGAACCCTTAAATCTCACGTTTATAGATTTCCAATAGTGCATGATCATGATAGAAGGTTGTAATTATGGTAGTGCACGATTATGCACCTACATGTTCATGATAAAGAGTTGCTATTCATCCTAGTTTCTCTAGCTTTCTCTAGCTTTTGAATCATTCGAATATTCTTAATCTTTCCATTATAACTTCTTTGTCACTTGTCTTATAGCTTTGAAATTTGGTTCGAAAATCAACAACATGATGTTCTTGCTCCTTAAATTGATTCCATGGCCATTCTAACTCTGAGAATGCATCTAATTTCTCACCAAAGTCCTCTACACTTGAGCTGGGGCTTGTTTCTACTTCTTTTACTCTTCTCTTAATGTACTCTTTATGGCTTGTACGATGACCTTAATATTTGATGCAGAGCTTCCTAACTTGTTGCTCTTACTTAGCAAATTGATTCCACATCTCTTATAAATATAAAGTTGTCCTAAAATTTTTTCCAAAATTCTATATAAGATAAACAATCATCCAAATCAACTTAAGAAACATCTTATATAGGAATCAACTAAATATGAACCGAATCACATAGAATTTCCCTTAAAACCTAAGAGAATGAAATCAAACATGCCTAAAAGATATATAATTAGAGTGCTATCATTGATGATTTTTGTAGATTTACATAAGTCTTGTTTTTAAATAGTAAATATGAATATTTTAGATTTTTTGAAAAAATTAGTAAGAACTTTCAAAATGAAAAAGATTTAACAATTGCATTAAGTTAAAATGACCATGATAGAGAATTTTAAAATGATATGTTTAAATTTTTTATGTTGATAATAGTATTTCTCATAATGTTTACACACTTAGGACCCTCCCTCTAACAAAATGGTGCAGTACAAAGAAAGAATAAGACTTTACATGAAATGACTAGAACCATGACAAATGAATATGATTTATCAAATTACTTTTTGGACCTAAGTAGTTGCATGTGCATATCATATAACAAACAAGGTGTACATTAAGCCTAAAATAGATAAGACCTATTATGAACGTGGGAATAGTGAAAATCCCAAAATTAGTTATTTCAAGGTTTTGGTTGAAAATGAATACCAAGGATAATTTATGCAAATTTGAAAATAGGATGAAGGAAAATATTTTGGTTGGATATTCTTTAGCTAGTAAAGGTTATGGAGTGTTTATTAAAAGAAACCTTGTGATTGACAAATCTATACATGTAGTATTTTATGACACTAACGATTTTAAAAGTAAGAGAGACTTTGAAGATCATGATGGAGGTTTATCCAAAGTCATTGAGATATTAGCCATTGAAAAAAACAAGGAGGATGGCTAGCTTGTCCCACAAAAGCAATTTGTTAAACCAAGTTAGAAAAAGAATGATGAGGAGCTTCCTAATAATTGGAAATACAAGAAGAATCATCCTTTAAAGCAATTTTTAAATGATGTAAAAAAAAAGCGTAACAACTCATTTTCACTTCAAAAAATTGTTTCCTTTAGAATTCATTTATAAATTGAATAAGCACTAAGTGATGAACATTAGAATTTATCTATGAAAAAAACATAATTAAAGTAAAATAAGCATCTAAGGTATGATATGATTGGTTAAGTGCTTTTCTTTTAGAAAATCATATTAAAACTAGATATAACATTATTTATTAAAAAGGATAAAAATGATATTTAAATTGTTCAAATTTATGTGGATGATATTATATTTGGTAATACTAAAGAGTGTTTGTGTAAACAATTTTCAAAGTGTATAAGCAAAGAGTTTAAGATAAGCATGATGGTTGAGTTTATAGATTTATATCCTAGGTTTCAAATCAAAATGACTAAGGAAGTTTGATCAATCAAGTCAAATATATCAAGGAATTACTGAAGCACTTTGGAATGGACCAAGCTAAACCATTATTAACCCCTTTAAGCATAACAAAAAAGCTAAATAACAATGTTTAAAGTAAAATAGTAAACGTCAAGCTCTATTAAGGTATGATTGGAATTTCATTATATCTTACTATTACTAAACTTGATATCATGTTTACTATATGCTTATATGCAAGGTTTCAAGTAGGCCCTAGGGAATCTCACCTATTAATTGTTAAATACATCATTAGGTATTTATATGGAACAATGCATTTAGGTCTTTTGTACCCTAAAAACATATTTTTATATTTAGATAGGTAGGAGTTGTACACAAATTTTATGGCTTAGGCAATAACTTAATAATTATGGCATTGAACTTAAAAATATGCCTATTAGATTTGATAATACGAACGACATTTGCTTAACTAAAAATATCATTTAACATTCCTTAACAAAGTGTTTATAAATTTGATATTATTTTGTTAGAGACCATATCAAGGTTTGAGAAATCATGTAGATCAATAATGTAAATATTTCCTTTCCTTTTTCTGATAATGCAATACTATTGTCAATTATTCTTAAAACTATGCACACATTCCCTTTAAAATTTATTTCTAATCCTTATCATGTAATTAACTAAAACTAAGTGAATTATGCTTCAAACCACCAATTAAAAGAATATTATCAATCAAGGTATGGATTATGTTACCAACCATCCTAAAGTCAACTACCTTACCCTTGGTATTATCTCTAAACATGGGAATCCACCAGCTTTGTTTTTGAGAGACATGAATTAAGAGGAGTCATTGGACATGTACCTTGAATATCCACTGTTTTCATACTATTTGCTCTTCCTTTTGGTGACCTATATGTAAGTCCTATGGCACCCAAGAGGGGGGGTGAATTGGGTATTAAAATTTTTTTGCAAACTCAAAACTAGCAACCTA
>JAOXYD010221239.1:0-18973 GCA_028565735.1 Pinacopodium congolense
GTAAACTTATATAGCATGTTTTGTTTTCAACTAGAATGTTCTAACTAGCTTCATTATTCTATTTATTAGGAAGACATTGATGACTTAATGGAAGATGTGGCAAAGGAATTAGCACTCGATCTAACTATATTAATTTGTGTTCTTATCATGCACGTAATTTTTACATATCCATTAATAATGTAATGAGGTGCTTAACATTGTTTTTCATGTGATAGAACGTGGTGGAAGCAAAGGCTAAGTGTCTATACGAGATTATAACAAGAAATGTGAGTTGAACTCATGTTCTCTATAACTATTATTCCTTTGTTTTTATAATAATATAAAGTAAAAAAGTCTTGACCTTGCAAAAAATTCAATGAATTGGAATGATTTTTGCAATGGATAACAAGAAAACTTAGATTCCTTAAATAACATATTAAATCGGCTAACTATATGGGTTATATGGACAAATATCATTTTTGTTATACATGCTAATATAGTGATTCCATGTCTACCTTATTATTTTTGTTCAAGAAGAATGATATATAAATGCTGATTGCTGTAAAACATCATGCTCGAGTTATCACAAAAGATTCAACGTCAACAAATGACACTAACACTTAGGATATGTTCTTATTTTTGTGTAATTTGTCAACTATATTTAAGTACTTAATGGACTACTTTATTGACTTTATTTAAGGATATATATCATTCCTCTCATGTGCCTTAACAATAGGTTGATACTTACGAAGTATTAGAGATTCTTAACAACTAGTTTGTTTTTTACAAACAGGACTACTTCTATATTATAGATGTTGCTAAAGTAGTACTCTTATATGCATGTGACATAATAATACAAGTGACTTGATGACATTTCGAAGTTCAAACTTACATAGTATTGTTCATTCTTAACAATTGTATTTGTTTTTCAATAAAAGAATTTTCTTAATTATATACATTGTTAAAGAAACTGTTTATACCACTCATGGCAGCAGTATTGGATGTATATATATGAAAGATTCTATCCTCTTACAAACAAACTTTCTTACAAAAACTACTTAAACTACTGCTACATTAAATGTCTCCAGATTCTAGATTGTTCAATCTGGTAATAAGTAAATTCACTGAATCAATATAAAATGCTATACATTTCGAATCCTTCAACATTCATTGCCAATCAATATCTAGTTACCAATGCTATATGGCCATTATCTTCCTATTTTCCCTTCAGTTGGAAGATCCCACTTTCGTAATAATCGTCACTATTTTTTATCCTTTTTTTTAAATTAAAAGTTAAGCATCTGTATCAATGAGTCATTATAGACAAAATTTATATGTAGCTCTTATATAGAAAATATTGACTATGCATATATGAAACCTACACAATTAGGATAAAAATATTGTCCTCGTAGTGCAGTTAGACTAATAAAGTATTTAAGATACTCTTACACATATGATAAAGTTTTTCATAATTTATTTTACCAAATTGAAGACCAATGTTACATTAATTCAAATGCATTACAGACACCACAAATCATTATGCATTTTGTAACAGACATAGTACTCATTATAAATTCATCATACAACCATATTATATGTAATGAACATCGACTCACTACAAGCATACTAAACCATCTTTCTAACCACACAACACGAACTACTTTATAGAATCTACTTAATTTTAGTTGTTTAGATCGTTGTGAATGTTTTATCTTTGTGGTTCCTACATCATCACATAAGTGTTACAATGTATTGAAATTACTCCCTAAGATGCAGTTGAACAAGTATGAGCATATGGTAGTATGACATGCACTCTAAACATCAAGATTGCGAGACATTAGAAGTTAATTAAACTACATTGAACTATTGGTTATGAGTTCAATATTTTCAACTCCTAAACCCCACTTCCCATTCTAAAAATCTAAATCGCAACACATATAAACATCGCAGTCATAATTTTTTGATATAATATGGAAAGGACTTATATTAGTGAGAAACATGAATACTAGCATTAAGTTTCGCACAAATTTGATGCTATAACACAGATGACACATATCACAAGGGAAAATTTGTAAGAGTAGTAGTCTTCTTACTTATTCTTCTGGGAAGGGTAGGCTTCGAAGTATGAAACAAGCCACATACCCCTTTGTGGTTTAACTTTGAAACTCGAACCTATTGAAATCTTCAACATGCACATAACATGGACTTGTGTTTTGACTTTGAAGCTTGAACCTATCAACATTGTCAACATGCACATAATAGGGACCTCCCACAAAATCTCGATATAGTATGGACAAAAAATAATATAATTGCAATGAATTCCATATTATAACTGAGCTTTTTTGTCAAACATACCCACAACCTCTTTTTACAAATATTCATTTTTTTTAGATGTGACTTCTATTGAGTCAAAGAGCTTTAGTTTCCTAACTTCTAGGTCAACACACGTGCATCACCAATGTTCATCAAAAAGTATTAGTACCATAAACTGCAATATCAAAAAATGAAGATAAACTCATCTTAACCAAACTATTATCTAAAGAACATATACATTAAGAGTATAAATATAAAGAAATTAGTTAATTTTCTAAGAAACATGAAATATACTCTATAGGTAGTTTGAGCATCTATCCCTAAATATACGTCTTTAGTAAGATGTCTATTGTATTTCCCTACGATACCTGATACCTCCGCTTTTGACAATGTTTTGCCTTCCTTTTTACCCAAAGACTTTAATTGCAATAATGGAATAACAATATCAACTAGGGTGACTACGTCATGACACCTCTTCAGTTCAATATTGATATATAACATTTCCAAATAGTACACACCCTAAAAGACCAATCTATAATAAATTTGTCTAGTAAAACAGAAGTAGCTATTGATTCTAATAGCAATATGAAAGATAATCCACTAATAAACTATCAATCAACAATTAGTTAATACCCTAAGGAAGCTAGTCCTTAATACCTATCCATGTCTAATGAAAATTTTAAATTTAGTGTTGCATTCTCAATATGTTGTTTGCTCAAGAACGATCACAAAAACAGGACAAAACATCACTTAAGTGTCAATTGAAATGATAATTTATCATAATCTCAACATCAACAAACCTAAATCATAACAGACAATCAAACATAAATCTCTTTTACACTTCCATTTTTCGAACAATGTATTCAGATATAATGAAATATCTTAAAAACAATGTCAGTAACCTTATTCTCAACAGTGATTTTCTTTGTCGATATTGTGTGAAAACTGTTTGAGGGAGCCACTACCATGACATCACTAGTCATTTCTCTTTATTGCCTATAACCAATGTTATTCCCTTATTATTAATCCATGAGTATTTTTATGTGATAGGAATGTGTTTATAATGTTTTTCCAATATTTACCACAATCTTAATCTTTTTTATTTTTTAATTTCTAATTTTAATGCATCCCCAACCCTTCCTTCAGCTGCAACTTATGTCTTCCCTTTAGCATCTTCCCTTTTTGTGATCTTGGCTTCAATCTTATACTTTAAGAACCCTCTTCTTAGGGTGTCTACATTCCATAGAATCCTACCACTAAAAAAATACATAGGTTCAGTCATACTATTTGATGGTAATTAGTTTTTTTTTTTTTACATATAAGCCATATAATAAAACACAATGGTACTTAAACCATCTGAGACAAGTTGCACTATCTTAGTTGACTCCCGCTTCAATACATGTATTTATTTTTTTATCTTCCTTTTCTACTTTCTTGTCTTTCTTCTTCTCCTTTAAAACTCTCTGTTCATGTTCTCTACATTTTTCAAAATCCCACCACATTAAATATTAAAAGGTTCATCCCTATTAATAGATGTTTATTTCTTCTTATTACACATTAGTCACTAACTCGAGGCAGAATGTTACTAAAGCCACATTAGTTTCTGAATTTCCTTAATTGTGATATTCTAACTTTTCTAGGCTATCTCCCACTTGCCACCATACCTCTTTAGGAGATCAAGCCCATACTTCACCCTCTAAATCTACATATAGCAAAACATGGTCAATAAACACACGTCATACAGTTCATATAGTGTATAAGAAGATGTTAACAATATATATAAATAACCTTCGCTTTTCCATAGCTATAGGGTTTAACCTTGTTAATAGCTAAAGCTTTGTTTATGGATTCATCATCCTAATCGCAGATCCTTGAAATGTTACGTCATTATATCAGATGGATGACATGGATACGATCCAAATAAAAAATTTGCCACAAACTAGGTATTTCAATAAGATAACATGGCAGTAACAATAATGTTTAACATGTTAATTGAACAGCCAACCCAAACTCACTATCAAAACTGTCATAGGCTCACCCATGCAAGGGACATATCCCTTCTATCAAATGTTATCTTGAAAGATGCAAGCCTAGCTAAACAAGTGGCTTAGGATAAATTGGCTCTATGTCATCTAATCACAATCATCAACATTTACCATGTTTGAAATACGTTTGCTCTTATTCTATGGTATGGTTTGGGATACATGAACACTCCCAACATATATAGGGGGAAGTTCCATGGGAAGGGTTCCTCTTCTATTATAGATTTCACTTTGCTAAAAATAAACTACATTAATATTTTGTCTCCCTAACATTGTATTAACCTAAAAAAGCTTCCATTTTAGATTATGTTATAGAAGATGACATATGTCTGACACTATTTAGAGCCCCTAGTATCCACATTATTCCATCAACCCAAATATCTTCAACTTAGTCTTATATAACTAGTGTAAAATCATTAGGATTGTAACGTATATAGAGCTAATAACAAAGGTCATATCTTATTGTGAAGCTTTTAATGTTTACTAGTTGACCAAAAACCCATGTGGTGTACCTAATTTAACTACTATATACTAAGGTAGTTAGTTAGATCATGTACCTTCTTTCCATAACATTGCATTCGACAACTATGTAATTAGTGTAACTAATGTGTCGATCAACTATAAAAGATACACAAATAATACAATTATTTTCTATGTCAATTAATATTTTCATGGTCACAGGCACCAACACATCAACTAATAACTTCCTAGTCATGGATCAATAAGATAATAAAACAATAAAACTTATGACCTTAAGATTTCAATATTGTTGTTGTGTCTTAATCAATGCATCACATAATGAATAGATCAAGGATTGATGTTTTTGAAAACCTCTGTATCTCCTCTACTAAACTTCTTTACACTAATCCTCTCTTCTACTAGTGTATTAACACCACTTAGTTATCTTTTTTTTTCCTACATACAATGGAAATACGAATCTTTATAATGTACAAAACATATAGACCTTGTATCAATAATATGTACATCAATAGTGATAATGCATCTTAATAAATGCATCACATAACAAATAGATCAAGGATTGATGTCTTTATAAACTTTTTCATCTCCTTTTATTTGTTTCTTTGTCCTAGTACCCTCTTCTACTGGTGTATTAACACTACTTAGTTCTCTACTCCATTTTTTCTGGCCATAATAGAAATATAAATCTTTATAATATTCAAAACACATAGACATTATGAAAATAATATGTAAATCGATATTACTAGTGCATCTTAATCAATCCATCACATAAGAAATAGATCAAGGATTAACATTTATACAAATCTCTCTAGTCCTCTCTTTTATTGTTATATTAAAACTACTCAATTTTTTGCTCTTTTTTCCTTATAAATATTATGATAAATCTTTATAACATACCAAAAAAAATCAAACACTATGATAAGAATATGTATGTCAACATAAATATTAAGTCTTCAAAACTATAATTTGTAAAATATGCTTGCAATATTTACTGCATAAATGATAAGAATTCCTTTATCATACCCTACACTAATCCTTAAAAACTTACAAAGTTAAAAATTCTACCAACGCTGATAATTGAAATGAAGAAAGGGGTTCAATACTGTAGTTTACTTCTAATAAACAAACATATAAACATAGGATACATCCCATACAAGCTTCTTCCCTTTTTGTCTAAATAGAAACGGGTCATCTATCTAACAACCATTTGATTCTTAACGTCTCTATTTAGGCTTCCCAATAGTATAAAAACAACAATAAGGGGAACATAAAAAACCAACGTCATAAAACTACTATACATAATGGAAATAAGTTATGCTCCTATAAAACAGGAGACAAAACCAAACATTTGAATTCCATTTCTCATATAAATACTAAATAGAAACCCAAACATTAGGCAAAATAGTTTACAACCCAACCTAAAACTCATTTACCATTTCTCAAGAAATTACGCTCACGATCTTATAAATATATTCCATTATGTGTTGGCAATAATTCTTAAAGACGTTTACTACTTAAAGATGTTTGCTACTTCTAAGCTATAGATTAATCAAGTAGAAAAATAAATAAGGTTATTAGATTCAATCAGACTAACATTTCTCTTACAAAATTACTAATAGCCCTCATTTCTTAGACTAAATAATAATTAATATAAACAAGGATTCTAAACTCTAAATTTTAGGCATATGTTAATCGATATTAGGATAATAGATTTTGGAGAAAAAAGACCTTCAAATGACTTTAATAACAAAAGTGATAAGACGAGGATTTACTTTTAAGTATTGATGCGACAAAGGGGAGTCATTATTTTGACTTCAAAGGTTTATGTTGGATAAGTGACAACAATTTATTTGAATTTTCATAAAAGCAAGAAACACAAGTTTCGTATAGTTTAACTGTCAAAAGTTTTAATTATTGAAGGTTCTCAGGGAAAGCTTAGTAATTATAAAGTAACCATTTCACCCTTAACCCTATACTGTGTTTTAGGTCCACATGATTGATTGTAATATTCAATATGCATATATAGTAAAGTTTCAGCATAGTCCTTATATGTGTTTCTCACATTATTTGTACTGTATTGACTCATGCTTTTGTATCTTATATAAGACTTAATGTAGTATTTACACTTTCCTAACTAGCATGCTTCTTGTAATGCTACCCAATGGTATGTTCATTTAAAAAGGTTATTTAATTGAGATAGTGATTAAAAATTTTATGTAATAAATCAGTCTCTAACTTAAAACAAGTTAAATAGCAATAGAGGAGGTTATGAAAGGCAGAGTTACATTGCCTTTTTCTACCACTACATTGACCTCATAGGCTGGAACATCATAATTGCATCGACAATAAGACAATTAGACTACTTACAATCTAGCTACAAAACATTTATCTCATATAATCTGAAAATATAAACTATCAGTGTCAAAAGCCGGACTATAAATAGATGTCCAACTCAAAAGTACAACACTGAAAAGTATATACAATACAACAAAAATTGAACAACTGAATAGAATATACTATACTACTGGCCCCACCTAGTCTCCACGATATCAATCTCAGTACTCACTCTATCTTTTGAAAAATATAATGGTAAGGGATGGGTTGCTTACTTAGTAAGGGTTACCTAACTGTACCCTTATAATACAATGCTCAATTGAAAGTACAGAGATAGAATAGAACAATAAATGCTCATGTAGTGTGTAAATTGTATAAATAGTATCCAACATATAAAAAAAATACTTAATCAATAAACACGTTATGATTATTTTTGTTATTAAGTCCATTTATGTTATGAATCTTATTATTGTGTTATTTGGGTCTTGCTTCACCTAGTAGGCTTATATACACTAGACTGTCCACTTGTCTTATCATCTTGTCTCAAACATCATCATTTAGATATGAAAAATACATATATAATGACACAGATTACCTCACTCCTTTAATCTCAACCAGTACCCCAATATCGCTTTGCTACTTAGCCACAAACCTAGGGTATCACCGGGACTTAGAATACTCTAATATTACTCTAGTACCTAGCTTCTGGTATAGGACATCCCTAGGACTCAGAATGCCTTAATACCTACTCTATAGATAGGTACTTAACCATATATCATCCATATCTCAAATGCTCGTCAATCAAATACCATCGAATATAGCTTGTCCTAGGCAATCCGCTAATCCATTTCAATTCTTTATAACTAAAAGATGTAAATATCATATTTTATGAATAATCAAGAAATACATGCCATAAAATGCAAAACCATGCACTGATTTCACATTTCTCAATGTATCAAACATTATCAGTCATTAAACATTTAATAAGTTATATAATCTCTAATTTCACATTTTATGATATTAATTAATTATTTCCTTATGTTCCAAAACTCACAAATTACCAAAAATATACATATTTAGTTATTAAGTGTCCATGTTATATAAAAATCACATTAAATATGTAAAGAACACATTTTAAGAATAAATAATCACAATTGTGCATACAACATACAATTATAAGGGTATAATCTAAGGTTAACCTTTCCTGGTCTCCAGAATCAAATATTTTGGTAAGTCCAATCTCTATCTGATATGATTTCATAACCTAAATACATATTTATAAAAATATATTTGACTAAATAAAATCATATGTCATAAAACCTAACTCTATAATTAAAGCACACTTACTTTTGGTGTATATCAAACGTATATACATATAGAATGCATTTAACTATTTCTATGCCTTACTCAAATCCACCAGAACTGGAAGAGCTTTCCAAAACTTAAGAAATAAGAAACTCTCAAGAATGTAAGGCCAAACCATTAAAATCATAGAGTGGGTTCTTTTAGAGAATATAATGGATAGAAAAGTATAAGAAATATTGACAAGTGGTCATTGAGTTATCTTCTTTTTTAATTCATTGGCTATAGATTGTTTCTATACGAGACAAGTAGCCATCGAGTCATCCTTTTAAAGATAAATGGTCATGGTTTACTTCCTTTAAAGACATGTGGAACCTCATAATTCTTCCTCCCTTAAAACAAAATTTGTCCTTAAAATTAAATTACACATATGAGGGTTAGAATAGATGAGGAGATTCCCATCTAATCTCTTCCTCTACCCCAATGTAGCCTCTCTCAGAGTACAAAGATGTCTCCATAAGACTCATACTATCAAAATCTTTTATTTCCTTAATTTTCTGATCTCTCAACCCAAGATCTCCATCGAATTCTTTTTGTAAGTCAATCATTATCAACCTTGATCTTGGGCTTTAATACAACATGGCTAGGATCCCATTGGTACCATCTCAACATCGATGTATAAAGCACATCATAAATATATGGTAACTTCAGAGGAAAAGATAATCGATAAGCTAATGGTCCCACATCCTGCATAATCCCATATGGTCCAATATATCTCGGGCTTAACTTTCTTCTCCTACTAAATCGTAAAATCCCTTTCCAAGGTCATACTCATAGAAAATACTCTATCTGCTCCATCTCTCGATGATGTTGATCAACATAACTTTTTTTCCAATCCTGAGTTGCCTTTAAACATCATTTCACCATATCTATCTTCTTTACTGTCTCCCACTCTGGTCCTTGTTTTCTTAGTTTTATGCTACACCACAAGCATACAGGTTATATATTATAATATAACAGATATCGTTCCCACGAGGTTTGAATATAGATATCTAGCAATTTCAATCACACTTTGTTTAAGGTAAACCAAAAATGTAGAAACTAAAAATTAAACTTAGTTAACAAAATTCAATGAATAAACACTTAAAAGAAAGCAATAACGTTAAAGTTACTCAATAATGGAAACCTAAGGGTTATTCTATCCTTGTTTATCCTCCCCTTACCTTATTGATTTAACTATGCTCAATCTTTGATATCTAATGATTTTGATTATCTTCTCTCAAGATTTAATCAAGTAATCCTAATTAAAGTAGATATAAGTTGATTTGCAATCTCTCGATTCACAAAATTATTCCTAAATACTCAATTATATTTGAAGTAATCTTAAGGATAATTAACAAGAAACCAATATCTCTCTTCAAATACTAATTAACATGATATTTATAGGTCTATTAAGCCACCAACTTTCGTTACTCATCCTAACAAAAATATATTGGTCCAATCTCTCGATTTAAATTAATTATAAGCACACCAAATATCACAAGCATTCATGTATTAAATTCAATAAGGTAAAATCCGTACAAACATTCAAGAACAAACACTAAAATTGATTTAACAATCCATAATCATGTTTAACAAATAAATATTCAGATTAAACATTCAAGGGAAAAAACATAAAATAAAGAAAAGAATAGATGCAACTTAAAGCCCTTGATCTGTAAAATTTAGAAAGCTTGGATGATCTTGATGTTTCCACCTTAATCTTGAGTTTCTTCTTGTTTTCCCTCTTTAAAACATGTTCTTTTCCTTTTTAAGATCTTGTCTAAACTTAGAATTGTGGCTAATAGGTTTTGCCATAAGTTTTTTTATCTCCAGATATCTTTAATTCATCAAAAACAGCATAAAATTCGTGTCCATTAAAATATAAGGCATGCCATAATCATGAATTTGAAGGATCAAAAATCCTCTATTAGTCACGATTATGATCTATAGTTTTCTTCTTATTTCTTCATCCTATGCTCTACTTTACTCCTTCATTCAACTCCACATGAAACTCCATTAGGTACCTACACCATTGAGAACAATTTCTTTCCAAACATCAATAAATATCACACAAAAGAACATGAACATTAAAAACATATCAAAAGAACATGATTCTAAGATTTAAAAACCCAATTATAAACTTAAGCACACTAGCATACTAAATAACTTAAGAAATAACTTCTAATGCAGCCTTATCAATCCCTCTAACAATTTAGCACCCTTCATATCCTTACAAATCGAATCTCTGCACCGCCTAACGTATAATGCCTCAATAGTGCCATACTGATGCTAGAATGATAATTAGTATTACACATAAACTCCATCAAGGATAGACCTCTATCCCAACTACCCTTAAATCTCAGCCCACATGCCCTTATCATATCCTTTAAGTCCAAATAACATACTTCAACTGTTCATCTATTTGTAAATGAAAACTGTCACTCAAGTTTAGTTTAGTACCTAAAGCTTACTGTAAGCAAGTCACAATAAAAAGGTAAATCTCAAATTATGATATGATATAATAGACAATAGCACTCTATGCAATCTCACAATCCCATCTACATATAACTTAGCCTGCTTATCTAAAGTATCAGTCCGTTGAACAAGAAAAAAATGAGCAAACTTAGTTAGTTTATTAATAATCACCCATGTTAAATCATGCCTATGCCTCGTCCTCGATAAAGCTATCATAAATCCATCGTAATCTTCTCCCATTTCCATGACAGAATAACTAGCAGTCTCAACTTGCCTACAGGTGTTTAATGCTTAGCTTTAACTTGTTAACAAGTTATACACCTCGTCGCATAATTAGCTACATCCCTCTTTATTGTAGGCCACTAATAATAAAGGCTAAGATTCATGTACATCTTTATAGAACTTGGATGTATAGTGTACGACACACTATGGGCATCCCTCAAAATGTCATCTCTCAATCCATCTATATCTGGAACACAAACACATCTCCCAATCACTAACACCCCATATGATCTTATCAAAAAATTAGTTTTCTTTCCCTATAGTACCCTCTCTCTCTCTCTCTCTCTCACATCCGTAATAAGTAGTAACCTTAGATATATATCTCACCAATCCTATCTCCTAAATCAGGCTAAATCTATAATGTATCTAATAAACCACCTACATCATTAATCTCCAAACATATATATAAAGCCCTCAACTCTACCAATAATTTCATATTGTATCTACTTAAACTAGCCATTGAGTTTGAATTCTTCCTACTAAGAGCATTCTTCACTACATTTTCCTTCCTTTGATGGGAATTAATAGTACAATCATAATCCTTTAATAACTCAATCAATCTCCTTCATCTCAAGTTTAGCTCCCTTTAGGTGAAAATATACTTAAGGCTCTTGTGATCTGTAAGGATTCGGAATGTCTGTCCATATATATAATGCCCCCAAATCTTAAAGGCATGTACAATGGCTGATAAATCTAGATCATGGGTGGGACAATTTAACTCATGCAATCTTAACTGATAAGAAGCATATGCTATCACCTTCCCATGTTGCATTAATATACACCCTAAACTTACCCTTAAAGCATCAGTATATACCTCAAAATATCCACCGCTCAAAGGTAGCACCGGAATAGGATTAGAATTCAATCTCTACTTAAGCTCCTCAAAACTATTCTGACATTGCTCAGTCCACTAAAATTGAACTTCTTTCTTCAATTAACTTAGTCAACAAGATGGTTATCATTGAAAATCCATCTTTAAATCATTGATAATACCCAGCAAGTCCCAAAAAGCTCCTTACCTCTAATGCATTTCTTGACAGCTTTTACACTATAGTTGCCTTTACCTTAGCAAGATCCAGCATAACCCCTTCACGAGACACCACAAGTCCAAGGAAGAAAACTCTCTCCATCTAGAACTCACATTTACGTAGTTTGACATATAAGTGCATCTCTCTCGATCTCTGTAATATTATCCTCAGATGATACTGATACTCCTCTTTACTCCTTGAATATAATGAGATATCATCAATCAATACTATTACAAATTGATCCAAATACTCTTAAGAAATCATGTTCATCAATGCCATAAAAGACATCACTAGGAACTCATAGTGCCTATTCTAAGTATAAAAAGCTAGATTGAGAATATCATACTTAACTATCCTCAACCACCAATATCCTGATCTCAAATCAATTTTAGAAAATATAATTGCTCCTTGTAACTAATCCAATATATCATCTATTTTTGGCAATGGATATTTGTTCTTCACTATAATTTTGTTCATTTACAAATAATTAATGCAAAGTCTTATATTGCCATCATTTTTCTTCATATATAACATTGGAGATCTCTAAAGGGGTATACTTGGTCTAATAAAGCCTTTCTCTAACAACTCATCTAATTACTTCTTCAGCCTATGTAGCTCAATATTAGTCATCCTATAAGGTGCAATAAATATCAGTGCAATCCCAAGTAGAGTTTTAATTATGAAATCTATCTCCTATTAGGGCAGTAAACTTAGTAGGTCATTCAAAAACACCTAAAGAAACTCCCTTACTACAATATTCTCTAACCTATCTCTCACTTCCCTCACATCTGTAATATAAGCTAACTATGCCTCACATCCCTCAAATATCAACTATTTAGTAGTTATAACTGAGATCATAAAAAATAGAACAACTCTATGAATCCCTACAAATGTCACCTTCAATTTATTCTAAGATTCTATCATCACCTCCCTTGTATAATAGTTCATTGTAACTTGATGTTGTGCCAACTAATTCATCATAAGAATCACATCGAACTCCCTTAAATCAATCACTATCAGATCAGTGGGTAGCTCTCATTAGTTTAAAAATCCTTACTGTATTGATACCAAACAGGTTTTACAAAATCCTGGAATTATTTTATAATTTTAAAAATCAATATGATGGTACGTCAGTACTGATACAGTACCAATTTTTAAAATTATAAAATGGTCCCCACATTTTATAAAATCTGTAAAATAATCCCTAAATATATTATGCATCCCTTGTAAACACAATTTTAACATGCTTCAAACATTCAATTAATACAATAAATATAATAAAATTTCCATATAATATTTATACCTATTAATATCAATTTTCACACATTTCTCAAATAAATTATAACCTGAATTTTATAAATAAAATAACAATCATTAAAATGTCATAACTTAAAATCAATATATTAAAATATCATAAAATAATAAGAATATACAATAAACAACTATGTTCTTCATTCATATTAATAAAAATTTTCATCTATTTTTCAAATAAATATGAACCTAAATTAATATAAAAATTTGAAATATAGATACACATTACTGAATATCAATAAATCATAATATAATCAAACAATAACTTCTAATTATGAATCATAATCAGCTATATCCAAATATTATATAATAAATAATATATAAAAAAACTATAACTAATATTTATATTCAATACAAGAACTCTATAAAGCATAATTTAAGCCTTAAAAAACTAATAGTTAGCATAGGTAAAATTTAACATATGTATTAAACACTATCAAAAGAGGAGAATAACTTAAAAATTTATGAATCTTCATTATCCAAGTCGTTGAGAGCTAAAATAATGCTAGATCTACCTATTATTAACTATAAAAATCCTCATTAGGAAAAGGAACATGATCTCCACCCTCATCCAATATCATCCCAAAAAATAACATATCAATATCTTTCCAATGAGCATGAGCATAAGCATCTCTCTATAAGTCACTTTCATATGGAAGATTTAGTTCCTCAGATACCCTATCAGTCAATGTATCAATATAATTCAAAGAAATAGGATCATCATCATTAATTATTGTATTCAAAGTCCTAGTAAAAAAATAAAATCAAATCACTAATGAGATTCTCTAAATGATATTGAACACAATAATAATAATAATAATAATAACAAAAAAAATACCTCTCTCGAAGATTCAGGTTGTATCGAATATAAACTAAATCATTCAATCTTTTATGCTCCAATCTATTCCTCATTTTGGAATGGATGAATTTGAACATTCTCCAATTCCTTTCACATGAAGTTACTTTCACATACAGACTGAAAATGTTAATTGCAGACCTTTACAATTCTGGAACATTACAACTAAAATGGTCCCACCAAGAAACTATAAGACAAAAATGATCTTATAAACAAAATGAAACAATGATTAATTGTAAATAGGTAACAAGAATAAAGAAATATATACCTGGATTAAGTTTCTCTCTTTGTCGTACTATTAAAAGTATCCTAAAATTACTAATAGCCTCCTTATATGCCATTATTTGTGAGCTACAGAGGTCTTGCGTTATCTCTTAAGCAACAATAGTGGTAATGGTCTTTAGCATCCCCTGTTAACCTTAATTATCTTCTCATAATCATACGAGAAATAGACACCTGAATTAAAGAGCATCTCAACAGCAAGTAAAGGAGTGTATGGTTGCTTTTCCCATCTATTATGAATAATGGATAGGAAAGGGATATAAAGTGCAGGCCTATTCTTCAAATTGACCTTTATAGTTTCCTTTTACCTTTTCATGATATCATAAAAATATTTCATTTTTGGCTTTTCATCACTGTCTGCTAGACAAAGGACTCTAATCCATGGTTCACAAGATCTAACCATCAACTGATAGCTGCACCAAAACTCCCTGTCCTTAATAATAATAGAAGCAACCTCTAATCTGGCATTGGACCTGGTATGCTGATAAGCTACCAACCTATCACTAGTAAACATATGTCACAGCTCCTTCTTCATCACCACAAAACTCTGTAGTGCTAGAAAGCTAATGGCAAATCTAGTAACTACAGGATAACATAAGTTCCCCCTATAAACTCCCCCCTCATTAAGTTCAATGCCTATCTACAATTATAAATAAATCTGGTTACCTTCTTTGCCTTCTGTATAGTCTCCGCTATCATAGGAAACTGTCAACTATCTTTGAAATCCATCAACATCAAATCAATGCAATGAGCAATACATGGAGTCTAGTAGAAAGAGTTATATGCAATCTGTAGCCTCCTACCAACTAATTTATAAGCTACATCATTATTAATGACAAACTGAACAATGTTCTCTAACTAAAATTTATTAACAACTTTATCAAAAAGAAAGATGAAACAAATAATTAGTATTCTTAATCATGTTAGATTCATCAACTGACTTAAAAAACATGACCCTTTTGGCAGAATAAACTAAGAAGTTGATGCAAGTCTCCTTATTCTAGCTAGTCTAACTATCATAGATGATAAAACACCTATAATGAGCCTAAGTCCTCCTTTTCTCTTCCACATATTGTCTTATCTCATAAAAAAACTTAGTAAGAATTTTACCTTTATCATCACACATCAAAGAAGCCTTATGTCCCAGACTATAAGAAGCATTGGTATCTACTATAGACTAATAATAAAGCAATTGAGTGGCATTGAATGACATACCTGCATCATACTACCATTTAATCATAGTCATATCAACTTGATCACCTACTTCCCTTATCTGTATGATGACACAAATAGAAGGTTGAGCTTCTAGAGTTATTCTTGGAGTAAAAAAGCTAACAAATGACCTCTTTCTTTTCTATCTAACCTTACCGTTTCCTAAACCACTTTCTTTTTACTGGGTAAAAGGGATAGAAGATCCTCCATCATCATCTCTACCAACATCACCTCCACCACCTCTGAGAAATAAACTTATATTGTCAATACTGAAACTTACTCTAACTCTTCTAACTTTCTCTGTTTGATATTCCTCTATTAAAGTCTTCATTTACCACTTGACATCATGAATCATCTTACAACACTCCACATTGCCCTTTATTCTAGCTAAATGCCTCTTTAATCTTGTAAATTCCTCCACCTTTCAAAGCCTTGTCATAATAATTGCATATAATCTAACCCCTCGAATTAGAGTTAGGAATTGGTGTACCGTAAATCTATGTCAGATTGTTAAATCTCCTAGAAAAGATAAAAGTATCACTAGTAGTACTTGATATCGAACTCCCATCTATTTAGCTGTCAAAATCAATGCAACTAATTAAGAAATTAAGCAAAATAAACTTATTATACCTAAAAGTAAAATTTTCTAAATTCACAATTTCACCTAAATTTGGGAAATTTTAAAATTCTACCAAATCAAATGCAATTAATGATTCTATTAGTTCATTCATGCATCTAATTACATAAATATATATTCAATTTCATGAAACATAACATAATTAACCTAAATTTTAAAAATCTCAATTTCACAATTTCACCTAAAATTGGAGAAAATTGAAATTCTACCAAATCAAATGAAATTAATGATTCAATTAGCTCATTTATATATGTAATTACACAAATATACATTCAATTTCATAAAATATAACACAATTTTACCTAAAATTAAAAATTTTCTAATTTTTATATTCCTAGAATTAGGAAAATTTTAAATTCTATCAAATTAAATAAAATTGATGATTCTATTATCTCACTCATATATCTAATTGCAAGAATATATAATCAATTTCATAAAACTTAATATAATTTTAACTAAAATTGAAAAATTCCAATTCTGTAATTGTAATTCTATGTAATTTTGAATTTGATTCAATCATATATATGTAGACCAAATTCAACTTCTACAATACTTAGATTTGATTAATTAAATACTAATTAATAACTAGTTGAATGAAAATTTAACAAAACTAAAAAATCTCAAATCTTAGTGTTAAGAAATTTATCAATTTTTTCTCAAATTCTAGAAATTAGTTGATGGAAATAGATGTGTATGTTAAGATGATGCTATAACTCTTACCATTGTCGGAATCTAGTATAAAACTTAAAAAATTACTGGAAAATGATTTTAAAATCAAATCTGTAGAAGTTAGTGTTTTGTGAATGTTTGATGGTTTTAGGATATATGTTTAAAGTTAAATGGAAAGAGTGGGTAAAGGATTAATGTGAGGAGTCGTTCCTCCACTACATGACATGTATACTCCCGTACTTATCTTCCGGAGCGTATCATATCGGGATATCGCGTCTTGGGTACAACACTTTCTTTCACCTCCACATAAAAGGCACCTTTTATGTGAAGGTATACCAGTTTAGCATACCCACTACATGACATATATACCCCCGTACTTATATTCCGGAGCGTATGCCATATCGGGATATCGCGTCTTGGGTACAACGCTTTCTTTCGCCTCCACCACCGCTCGAACCAAGGACCTCCCCACTTGCAGCCCTTAGGAGCACGGTGATTACCATTAAGCTAGTTGGCATACGCTCCGGAATATAAGTACGGGGGTATACATGTCATGTGGAGTGAGCCATAGTGTAAGCTCTCATAATTAAACTCAAATCTATGAGTTTTTGGAGAAAACAATTTGATTTATGGAAAAAAAAATGGATTTGGTTGAGAGAAAAGGAGGAGAGAAGAAGAAGAAAAATGGGGAAAGAGGTATTTTCTCGATTTTAAATGCATCATCAATCGACTGATCCTTAAATTTACCGATGATAAAAATAAAAGCATCAATCGACCGATGCCAAGGGGTCGGCCAATGGTATGAATTTTTACAAATTGCGTACTAACCTTAATTTTAGCTTAAAATTAACTGGTATGGGCTAGTTTTGCTAGCACGGGGCAATTCAATATATACGAGTATAAAATATCTGGTTTTTGTAGGTTTTAAAAATATTGTTAGCTCTACTCTATTTATTTTCACTGACATCTCCTTTCTCATGCTACTTATTATCACACAATCTCCCACCGGTAAGTGCACTTTCAAATTATATTCTAATGTACTAATCTCTCCTGGAACTCTTAAGGCAAAGTTTGATGTAATAAATTAATGTGTAGAGCTCAAATCAATTAAAACATGAGTCATAATATTAGATAGGGAAATCATACCAGTTATCACATCGTTGGCTATTGGTGCCTCCTCTTTGGTCATATGGTAGACTCTCATTTAAGTCTGACCCTGAGCAGCTTGTACTCCACTAATGCCTAAAGCACTATCATATCCCTCAGTCCTAGTACCTAAGCCTTTCCCTCCACCAATTCTTCTACCAATGTCTTTTTTATCCCTATACTTTTGCGTTGAACCTACAACTATGACATATGAATTACTTAAAATAGGACAATCTCCTCGATAGTATCCCATGTGTCTTCATATGTAGCACACTCCGTCACTTCTTGTAGGTCTCCAACATAACTCTAAATGATATCCCCCACAAGTATGATACTCACGATCTTAACCAAATTCTCCATCAAATGACATTTCTACTCTCTGATTTGGTCCCCTGCCATATCCATCTGATTACGAGATAAAAGTACTGTACCTATTAAACTCTCTTCCAGAACCCCTAACTCTGCTAAAATTGGAATAGTTCCCTCTAGATTCAGCACCACCCCTTTTGTAATATTCATTCCTATAGTGAGAGAATAGACTAGCTACATGCATTGTACATCCATTTGATGAGGCATTCCATTT
>JAOXYD010221263.1:0-18970 GCA_028565735.1 Pinacopodium congolense
ACAATAAAACCAATCACTAAAATTGAAAATAATATAAAAAACTATAGGCTTTTTACATCTCAAAGGGAATTAAATTATTTCAACGTCTCTTTTTTTTTTTAATTATAGCTCCAAAAACCTTTTACATTACTAATAGAAAGAGATTGCGCTAACAAAAGGTATAAGTTAGTATGTTTTATCCTTAAAATTTATGTAAAAATTGAAAAAAAAACATCTTTCAACATTTTAAAAAAATTTCTAACATTTTTAGAACATTTAAAAAAGAATTTGGTCCCTGTTACAAAATAAGGATGTTAATTATTGTAAATTAGGGAACATATTATATGATTGATAGTAGTTAATTATGGGAGAAAAATATAGGATTGATAAGATTTGGTTATGAGATTTTAATTTCCTTTTTCATAACCTTTGTTGTATATAAATAGACCTATACTATAAAGCCTATATGCAATAAGAAATCAATTATCCCTTCACTTTTTTATATAGTATTAGAGCCATATTGGTTTTATTATCATCTTTTCAAAGTTATATAGTTGCTCAAGCGTGCAACCTTATTTATTCTTAATTTTACCCAAGTGAAATGGACATTCTTAATTGCACAGTAAATCTTAGAAGTCTCACACAATTCATGTTGTAGCTTTTACACCTATTACATCCTCTAATAAAACAGATACAATTTTTGTGGCTAAGTTTGCTAAATTTCGACAATACTAGGAAGCATTAAACACGTCTCAACCTGTCACAACCACCATTACTAAGTCAGATAACCCAAATATGTGTCTTCTTTCTTCCAACTCACAATGTTTATATATTCTAGTGACAATGACTATATGGCAAGTAATCCTATCATCTTACTAACTTTAAATCACATATATCATCTTTTAAAGTAACTTTGGTAAACGGTTCCATAACATTTGTTCTTGGTCCTAGCACTCCCTATCCAACTTCATCAGTTAACCTATCTTAAACCTAAAGTATATCACGATTTTCTTTCAATTTAATATTTTTCAGTCAAATCACTCGTGCTTTAAATTGTTTCATTTATTTTTTTCCAAATTATTTCCTTTTTCAAGATCTTATGACGAAGAAGATTATTATTAGTGGACATGTATCTACAGGTCTATATACGCTAGAAACTCAGATGAAGGTGCCCAAATCTATTGCATGTTCGATTACTTTAACTCCTTTTCAAATACATTTTCAATTTGGATATCCTTCTCTTCCTTTGTTAAAGAAACTATGTCCTAATTTTCAAAATGTACTATCTTTAGATTGTGAATCATGTAAATTTATTAAACATCATCATTTTTCTTCCATTCCTATAGTTAATAAAATATCCAATTTTACTTTTGAGTTAGTTTATTTAGATGTCTAAAGTCTTTTTCCAATTGTATTCAAAGTTGGATTTCAATATTTTGTCACCGTTTTTAATTATTTTTCTTAAATGTCATTACTTTACTTAATGAAAATATGCTCTGAGTTGTTTTCTCATTTTTCTATCTTTTGTACTAAAATTAAAACACATTTTAATGTCGCTTTACATATTTTGAAAAGTGATATTGCCAAAGAAATATTCTCTTATTCCTTTCAAAATTATGTGACTAACAATGACTTTCTTCATCAAACCTCTTGTATGAACACACCATCTTAAAATGGTATAGTTGAAAGAAAAATAAGCATCTTCTTGAAATAGTCAAAGCACTTCTATTCCAAGCAGATTTACTTAAAAATTTTTAAGTTGATACAGTTTCCATAGCTTGCTTTTTGATAAACTGTATGCCATTATTTGTTCTTCATGATAAGACTCCATATGACATTCTCTTTTCTACTAAACCCTTGTTCACTATTGAGCCCCAAATATTTAAGAATACATATTTTGTCTATGGTGATCATCCTAAGGTTACCAAATTAGATTAGAAATATGTGAAATGTGTTTTCCTATATTACTCTCATTTTAAAAAAGGTATCAATATTATCTTCCCAATCTACATAAACACCTTATGTCTATTGATATCACTATTATGGAATATCTCCCTTTCTTTCCTATTTCTTCTACTACTTCTACCAGTCATATGGAGAATGATAATCTGTTAGTATATCACATCACTTATGACTCACCCAATTTTGCATTTGAAACTTCTAAACCACCACCACCTATTCACCATGTTTATTCTAAATGAAACTATCATACTACATGTTCTACTCTAGTTTCTTATTCAGCATTATATCTCACAAACAATGCTTTAGTTATTCACATTGCTTTATGTAAAGGTAAGTGACATTATACTTATCACATTTCATATTTTTTTTCTTATGATCATTTGTCATTTTCTTCATATTCCTTTGTTTCATCTCTTGAATCTGTGTCTATACCCAAAAATTTTAATAAAATCGTATTCCACTTTGGTTGGTGAGCAGCAATGATTGAAAAAAAATGAATACTTTAAATGTTAATAGTACTTGTAATTTAGTGAACTTTACCTATGAGAAATAGAAAAGGTTATAGGGTGTATATGGATTTTTACAGTCAAAGTCAATCCTAATGGCTCAGTGGCTTGACTTAAAACTCGTCTTATGGCTAAAGGCTATGCACAGACTTATAGTATGGATTATTTAGTTACTTTTGCACCTATGACTAATTTTACTAATTTCTATAATTGCTATCTATGATTAGCCCCTACAATAGCTAGATATAAAAAATGCTTTCTTGTATGGAGACTTGTAGAAGGATGTTGATATAGAGTAACTACCTACATTTATTACTCAGGAGAAGGGTAAGAAAGTTTGTCATCTTCACAAGTTTCTATATGAATTGAAACAGAGTCTTCGTGATTGATTTGGCAAATTTAGTCAAGCAGTTGAACAATTTGGAATGAGCAAGAGCAAGTTAGACCATTCAGTATTCTATAAACAATCCATATCAAGCATTATCCTACAACTTGTGCATGTAGATGATATTTTTATCATTAGAAATGACACTATAAGGATTTCATCTTTAAAGTCTTTTCTTCACAGTTAGTTTCACACAAAGAATTTAGGAGTATTGAAATATTTTTGAAGAGTTGAGGTAATAAGAAGTAAGAAAGTTATCTTTTGATCTTAAAGAAAGCACATGCTTGACTTGTTAACTGAGACAGGGAAGTTAGGGGCTAACCATGATTTACTATAATTTCACTTGATCTTTTACTCACAAAGGGGGAGAATTGTTTGAAGATCCTAAGAAGTATAGAACACTGGTTAGGAAACTAAATAATCTCATTATAACTCGATTAATATTACTTACTCTGTTAGTATAGTAAGTCAATTCATAGCTTCGCCAACTGTTGATCATTGGTATGCTTTAGAAGGGGGCACTTAGATAAGGTATACTACATAAAAATCATATTCACACTCATACAGATTACTTCTCATATATAGATTGGGTAAGTTCTACGATTAATTGAAATCCACTTTTGGCTATTGTACTTTTATTCAAGCAAATTTAGCGTCATGGAAAAGTAAGAAATAAAATGTAATGTCTCCAGTATAGAATCAAAATAAAAACCAATTACATAGTCTGTATATGACATAATGTTGATTTATCAACTTTAATTGAAGTGAGCTTTAATGTCTCAATGCTAGCAAAGATATATAGTATGACGACTAAGTTGCTCCTCATATTGCTTTTAATCTTGTGTTTCATGAATGGACTACGCATATTGAGATCGACAGTCATTTTATTCTAAAACAAAATATAATTTCTACATGAAATGTGGAGACTAGAGAATAATTAGGATATCTATTCACAAAGGCTTTGAATGGGATATAGATTGACTATCTCTGTAATTAACTGGACATGATTAACTTCTATTCTCCAACTTAAGGGAGAATGGTACAGAATAAGAATGTTAATTATAGTATATTAAGGAACATATTATATGATTGATAGGAATTGATTACATGAGAAAATTATAAGATTGATGGGAGTTGATTATGGGATTTTAATTTTCTTTTTTCATATAGCTTTTGTTGTATATAAATAGACTCGTACTGTATAACTTATATACAATAAGAAAATCAATTCTCTTTTCACTTTGTTACAATCCCAATATGTTACCTAAGGAAGGTGAACTAGGTGATACTAAAATTTTCTAAGTCTTTTTATGTCTTTTACACCTAATTAAAAAATTCCTCCCAAAACCTAGTAATGTAAAAGTTAAATAATTAATAAATAATAATATGATGTAATTGAGTTATAAATAATTGAATAAACAATAAAATGAACAACATAATAATATAGTTGAAATAAATTAACTTGTAAAATTAATGAGATAGGGAGAGAAGTACTCAAATTGATTTATAGTGATTCAGTGTTTAACTTCTCACCTACGTCTACTCTCCAATACTTTGTTGAAAATTTTACTATTAATCATTAATTAAACAATCATTTCCTTTTTTCACTAATTATATGGTAACCCTTACAGTCATTTTTTAATTCAAAAGACTTAAGAATAACCATTTACAATTTCACACTTTCAATTACATCACCTGAAAAATACACTTCAAAATATGTCACTCTTAACTAACCCAATGCATTTAAAGGGGCTCATTAATAAACCTAAGGATGGGTGCACAAATAAAACTAACAACTTATACCAAAAGCAACCAAAAACTCAATAAAATTCCCTAAAGCACATCAATTCACTTGTAAATGTGATTCTACACTCACTCCATGCTTAAACAATATTACAACAGACCTATTTGTAAATGAAAATTCATACACTCAACATTATGATTTTTATTACCCATTAATTATCATTTATTTTTATTTTACCATTGAAAACTAGTCATTTCTGTTTATTTCATGCAAAATCAATTGACTAGTTTAATGCATCGATTGGCTAGAGAGATATGCCACTGATCGAACAATTTATGTTAAAAAAATAAGCAGTCTAATATCGGGACTATTTTTCACAAAATTTTTACACCCAAATACATTCAAATTGCTTCAAAACAATTCTCAACATTCTAAAAACACTTTCTTAACAGACATTCTCACGTTTTAACATATACATACAACTTAACATCTTTTTTCATACAAGCCTAAACACATTCATATACATTTACATCGTCTTAACATGTTCACGCATTCTAACCTCAACAACATATTCTATAATTTTCAAATACTTTATTTCACATAACCTTTAACACATTCACAAAATCTTATCACATTTACATAGTCTAACGTTAATCACTACTTTTCACTTACACGTTATTACATACATCAACCTAGCTTTTAAAAAGGTTTTACAGTATCAAAAGGATCATTAAAAATCATTCACATACATTTCTTATTAGTTATTCATCCTATATACAAAATTCATCATCATGAATGTAAAATACATAATGTGAGCCCTTTTAACAAAATGGAAAGATCAAAATGAGACTTATAATAAAAATATACACCAAGACCTATTCACTTTTACTATTTAGGATTTTGATCTTTCATCTATCAACTTAATCTTTAGGTAAACACTACTTTTACTCTAATACTTCTACTTCCATCAACTTAATCTACATCCATCACCAATTTTGCTCTAATACGTTATCTTAGACTCCAAATCATGTTTTTCAACATGTTTTCATTCAAACACATACTTTATCTTTAACCATATCTTTCAATGCATCAAGTACAATAAATGCATTGGTAGCAATTTTTTGTAATCATTCAAATATAGGTAGAACCATCCTTAGTTCAATAAAGACCTAAATTAAATCCAATTTTCTATAAATGTTTCATTTCCAACTATTATTATAATAATTTTTTAATAGACTTATATTATATCAATAGCTTAAGTACATTCCTAAATCTCGTTTTAGAGTTTGATTTAGGATTTAAGGTTCTAAATAATATTTAAGGGTCTCTAACCAGGTTGCTGATGCGAATACATCCATTAAAAAATTGTCATATCAGCACTTATAAATGAAATTGTAAAGAAAAATTAGATTTCAGTTAGTTTCGGGTCTTTTTTTATATTTTACAAATGTTATATCTTTTTTAATGTTTTATAAATGTTAAAATCCTTTTGAATTATTGTTAAATGTTAAATTCTTTTTTGAATTTTCATACAAATATTGAGAGTTAAAATGATCCTTCAAAAGTATAACATAACATGCTTCTAGGGTATAATATATGTGCAAACTTGGTTACTCTTTAAACTACTGATCACTACCTTGGTTGTAGATTTGACTCCTTTTGATAATAAACATCACTTGTTTATGTAAAATAATAATTGGAAGTTGTTTTGGTATAACTACTCTGATCCTAAAGTTAGATTGTGAACAAAAATTCAAGTTGTATGTCTTACTTATATCTCTCTCTTCTTTTTCTTTACTTACATAGGTTGTATGTCGATTATAAGTTTTAAAAAATTTCTCACGTGTCAAGATCTAGGTGGTTCGTTTATTGACAAAGATGTCGCAATATGAAATGAATATAATAAGACAAATTACTTGTATCAAGAGGTGTCCCTAGTAAAAAAAATCAAAATTAGGTCTATTTTGCATCTAATGATAGGTTATAATAGCTTAGATAATTGGTTCCCCTACTTCTAAAAATGGGTCATATGGTTAAGGTATATTAGTTATTGGCAAAAGGCCTATATAAATCCTAAGGTTTTCCAAAAAAAAAAAAAAAGGCCAATCCCTAATGTGTAACAATATCAAAATTAAACCTTAAAGTTTCAAAAACATTCAAAACAAACTCTAACGATTTCAAAGCATTTGAAACTAACATTAGACACAAAATCACCATTAAATCAACTGTTAACTTTTTTTAAAAAAATATTTTTGTAGGTCCCACATTGGTGGCATGGGACTCATAGAGGAATAAGACAGCTTTTCTCCTCCCCTCCTGCAGCCATGGTTCTCCATCAACACTTTTATTCCCCATTCCACTGGTAGCTTAATTCTCATTGACAAGCTATTGGTGTAACACTTTAGCTCCCAGTTCCTCTCTATAGGAACATCAACTTCCATCCTTTTTTCATTCTTTCATTCTTCTCTTATCAGTAACAACAATCCTAAAACAGAGATGATTCTCGACAAGCTCCTTCAATCCACTATCAAGACCCAAGTTTCCAAGTCTTAAATGTTTATCATCTTGCCATTAAAGAAGTTGTGGCCATTAAAGAATACTAAAGCTCTAGAAAGAGATTGGTTTTTTGCTGAAGTTAGAGCTCTTATATCAATATGACATAAAAACATTGTAAGGCTTTTGGGATGTTGTAGCAACGAGAAAATAAGATTACTCTTGTTCGATTATATTAGTAATGAAAGTTTGATAGGATTGCTCTATGAGAAAAAAATTTTCTTGGACTGGGATGCAAGATATAAGATTATATTAGGGGCAGCTCATGGTTTGGCTTATTTTCACCATGATTGTATCCCCCCAATCATACATCGAGACATCAAGGTCAATAGCATCTTAATAGGACCACAATTTGAGGCCTTCATTGTAGATTTTGGACTAGCTAAGCTTTTCAATTCTGTAGAATGTTTAATAACTGCTAACACAGTTACATGTTCTTATGGATACATTGCTCCAAGTGAGTAGAGAAACTTACATTACTTAGTATATAAGATTTTAAAAACTACACAAAATAGTTTAGCCATTTGCAACATTATTTAACGTTTGTAAAGAAAACATATTCCAAATAATCTGCTTACATATATATCTTGCAATTTGTGTACCAAGTTAGGCCTTAACTTTAACTTTCTGTATCGAACTCTCTTTCACCTATGACCAACTTCGGTAAGCTTCTAAAATGTTGATTAAAGGGTTAATAAGAATCCCATGTATTGTAGAATATGGATACAGTTTCAAAATCACATAGAAGAGTGATGTATATAGCTTTGGCATGGTTCTCCTAGGGGTCTTAACTAGGAAAGAACTGAGTGATAATTAAATTCTTGATGGTGCCCATATTGCCACCTGGATTAGCAAGGAACCTAGAGAAGGGAAAAGAGAATTGACAGTAATTTTAAGACCAACAACTTCTTCTAAGTTCAGGTACATAACTCCAAGAAATACTTCAAATACTTGGGATTGTCATCTTTTGTATGAATCCTTCACTAGAGGAAAGACCAAGTATGAAGGATGTAATTATAATGTTAAGGGAGATCAGGCATGGGAATGAGGAAGTGGATAAAGCCAATTGTCATAGTAAAGAACAGAATTTCATTGACCCTTTTGTTCATTTCTCTTGCTTTACTAGTTTTTTTTTAATCTAGTTTGTCTTCATTTCGATTGTCAGTAGTGATCTTTTTATAAATCTGAATTCATTTCTTTTAAAAGCTTTGATCTTCCTAGTTCATAGTAATGACTGTGTTTACTTGGTTGGGTTAAAATTGATGAAAAAAATGGAATTTAACTGGCCATGCTGATGTTAATTTTTCCTCAAGTTCTAGGCTTTCTATATTTTCCAATCAAGTATTTAGTTTTGAGGCTTCCATTTCTTTTCCCATCCACCTACTTGTATTTCACGAGTTCTAATAATGTTCTACAATTTCAACGTTAACTTTGTTACTGGTCAAAGAAGAATGAAAGAATTAAAAAAGATGGAAGTTGATGTCCCTGTAAAGAGGAACAAGGAACTAAAATGTTACATCGACAATGTATCGATGAGAAGTAAGCTACCAGTGGAAGGGGAAAAAAGTTGATGGAGAACTGTGGTTGGAGGAGGGCGGGAAAAAAGCTGTTTTATTCTTACTGTGGGTCCCATGCCACAAAAAATATTTTTAAAAAAAATTAACATCTGATTTAGCAATGATTTTGTAGCTAAGGTTAGTTTCAAATGCTTTGAAAATATTAGGGTTCTTTTTCAAAGTTTTTTTAACGTTAAGGTTTAATTTTGACACTGTTAAACATTAGGGGCTAACCCAAATATTTTTTAAAACCTTAGGGTTTATATGGATGTTTTGCCATTAGTTATTCCCTAAGTTTCATTAATAAACTTTAGGGATGGAACTTTAAAGGCTTATAAATCTATAAATAAAGATTTATCATTCTTTACTTTAGACACTTGGAAAGCCTTTCATCAATGAGTGTATTGTATGACGAAGTAGCACTTTCAACTTCTTATAACTTGTTGATAGTTTTTACATTATACGTAATAAATGTTTCGATGAAAGGAGTTTATTTTAAATAATATGGAGATCATGTGATGCTTTAGAGAGTGAGAAGCCTATAAATTTGACTTTTTAGATGTATCGAATCTAAGACATTGAAAATGCCTATAAGTAACCCTCTTGCATCTTATTAAAGAATCTTTTAATTTCTACAAGCTTGATAAAGTTGGGGCCTATTTCTTATCACTTCTATTTTTGATTTTCTATTTTTTTAAATACAAAAACCAAGGAAGAAAACATGTCTTCTTCATTCTGTTTTAGTTTTCTATTTTCATATCAATTATTTAATATATAAATATCTATTTTGGAAACTTAATTTCAAAACGTAGAAAAACACAGTTTTTAATTTTGCTATTTTTATTTTAGTTTTCTATTTTCAACATAAAAACTAAAATAAAAATAACGAAATTAAAAATTGTGTTTTTCTACGTTTTGAAATTAAGTTTCAAAAATAGATTTTTATATATTAAATAATTGATATAATTTATTAATTAATACCTATTTTTAAGATGTGCAAGGGTGTTTTGGTTTAAGAATTTGAATTTATTTTATATGTAACTGTTATAACTAAATTAGTTTTTTATCATAAATTTCTACTAAACAGGTTTTTCTTTTGAGTTTTTTATTACAAATATGAAACAAATAAGTTTATATTTTCTTTAAAATATAAACTAAAAATAAGAAATGAAAATCATTGGAAGAAATGCAAACTCACCGACAAAGCAAATTGAACTGGATCATAAATGCCCTTATGCCACTTATTTTAACAAGAAAAGAAAGATAGCTCGAAGGACAATACCTGATAACAAAAGTCAAGTACAAATCTCCTCAAGCAGTCTTCCTTCTGACCCAATACAGTAGTTTTGGATAGAAAAGATAAAAGAGCTTAGTTGTTGGAAACATTCCTCAGCGGTTAAATTTGAACAAAAGACATCATAAGATTCCCCTTCAATTGAAATTCCTTCCGACAAAATATTTTTCGAAGAAATTGATGATCTCATCAACTTCAAAAGGAAAAAAGTCAAATATGTAGTATTTGCTCAAGCAAGAAATCTTAAGGAAAGTGGATTAGAAGCTTTTGTTCAAGGCCTTAAACACATCAAATAGGAAGCAAGCTCCCATTTAGACAGTTAGTTTTTTGTTTCTATATTGTTTTTCTTTATCTTTAATTTTTTAAATGTTAATTTAGTGCTTACTCTATTAATTTTAGTTTTGTTTTGGATGCAAATTCAGTTCCTCTTTGCTATTTTTGGTGGCAGTAGGAGGCTTTCTAGGTTTTGGTCTCTAGAAAGGAAGGGTTTATACTTGTCATAGTCTAGTTTTTTTATTTCGTTTTTGATGTTTATACTAACTCTTTCTTTTTGTTTAAATCTACTAATATTATTTTTAAAAAAAGAAACAAAAACCATAAAATACAACAAAAAACAGACGTGATGATACGAACTAGCCCTTAGTGTTTACTATTACAACTTTAAATATAAATGAGGCTTCTACTAATCAACTTCTATCATCAAATTCTAGAAGAGACTAATCTCTCATTGAGTCAACTACATCGATATTCTTAGTGTTTATTTCATTTTGTAGGAGGCTAACCATTTAAAGAACATCAATCCGCCTTAAACCTATTTAGGTATATCCATTGAATTTGTCTATTAATAAAACTTTTAGGTTGGTATAACTTAAATTTCAAACTTAGGATGATTACATATAAGTTTTATTCGAATAACACTAGTTTTATTCAAATCATTTTTATTTTTGATAAGATATTAGATATCAATCAATAAATAAAATTAATTAAAATGTTCTAATATAAATTTTATTGTAATTGAAAATATTTAAGCTATAATCTTGTTATATTTAATAAGACGATTGCTTAATATAATTATTTAATAATATTTATGGAAATCATTGAATATTTTAATTTATTTAATAAATAGATATTAATAATTTATTAAAATAATTATAATTTGTGTTAAGAGATAAAATATAAAAATGAAATGAAATAAGTTTAAATGATGTATAACATAATTTTTGTTAAAAGTTGGAAGTACTAAGGTCATAGGTCATATTATATTTAGCAGGAAGATCATTATACATGATTGTTTAATAAATTTGAAATCAATGATTAGACGTATAAAATTACTTAATTAATATAAATGGAGATTAACCTTGGTCTTTTCCTTCACCCCTAGTCTTTTATGTTTCGGGATTAGCATAATTTATGCTAATACCGAAACATAAAAGACTATGTGTGAAAGAAAAGACCAAGGTTCATCTCTAAGAGTAGGAATTGTTTCTTGGGGAAAGTAGATATAGGGCTACAGGTGACAATCCACAGATGGTGAAGACAAGGTTGAGGTAATGGGCAAAGGTGGTTGCTTATTATGTAAGGCAAATTTCAAGTTCAAGAGATGATGATCTCATGGGCTGGTTATCCACTATAACCAAAATAATGATGGGGTTATAATCAAAACAATAATTATTTACATGTGGACGCTTTTCAACAATTTTGGTCTTATGCAATACTTCTAAGGTCAATAATTCATCATGTGCATCCATTTTAACAAGCTGTCCCTCCTCCATTATAACTATCTAATTAACATTTATGATCAGACAAAGATGACAGGATATTATTATTGTTAAATGTCTGGCAAAAAGTACAATTTGCTCCTTAACGTTTTTAAAAATGTTTAAATTACCCCCTAACATCTTTAAAGGTATCACTTTGTCCTTTAACGTTTGTAAAATGTTATATTTTACCTCATAACGTTTACTAAATAGTGTAAATTTTTCCTTTAATACTAATTTTATTAAAATTTTGTTAATTAATTTTTTAATGATTAATTAATAGTTAATTTATAAAATATTGACAAAATTAGCATTTATTTAATAAAATTTTAATAGAATTAATGTTAAGGGGTAAATTGTACCATTTTGTAAACGTTAGGGGTTAATATGTATCATTTTGTAACATTAGGGAGAAAATTACATTATTTTACAAACGTTATGGGGTAAAATGATATCTTCAAAAATAGTAAGGATCAAATTAAATTATTTCTTAAACGTTATGGGACAAATTGTATTTTTTGCCTTAAATATCCCAACATAAAGGAATTTAAAGAACTCCTCTCTCATCTTCAAAATCAAATCCATCAGTAACCTCATCTAGAAGAATAATTTTTAGGTATAAAAGAATTACTCCAGCAATATGAAGTATAACTTTTTTGGTGCTCTACGAGAGCCAAGCCATAATTTTCTGTTGCTCTGTGGGTGCCAAACTAGCCTTGCCTAGTTGAAGTCCATAAGAATTCATTTTCTGAAAATATAGATCAAAGAGAATCATACTACAAATGTTTTACGATTTCTTTCCATTAAGTTTCACTTATGTTTCATGGCCTTTTTCGAGTGAACTGATAAATATATGAGCATGTGTTATTTTAGTAGCTTCTTCAATCTAATCTATAGTAGCATTTAGTCCACAAGCAATGTTTTCTTATATGTTCAAACTTAGAAGGTAGGTTCTGTGTAACTAGTCCTATTTGGCTTCTTAATCATTCTAATTTCAGGTTTTTGATGTGTCCTCCATCTAGAAGAACTTCCCTGAATAAAAGCAGGGGGAAGTTAGTACAATTGCATGCTCAATATAATTTGTGAAAAAAAAATCAGTGAAATGAGGCAACATCATTAGTTGGTAATTGTATATGGAACTTGAAAGGCTACTGATACCCAATGTAGCATCAAAAAACTACTCCACGAGTAGGATGACACTAATAAACCTTTCTTTTTTCTATGTTTTTTTCCTCTTTTTTCAACTTAGTTGGGAGTCTAGTTAAATGATATTTCTAACTATAATTAGTTTACCATCACTTTTTCTTAATTATAATAAACTTAAATGGAATTTACGAAAAAAAAAATACACATGTTATTGTCATTATTATTATTTTAAGTTTTATATTAAATTTAATTTTATTTGAAATTATTATCAATTAATTAAAAATTAATATATATATTGATTTTTATTTTAATTACACGTTTAATTTTTATAATATATTTTTACATATTTTTATAATTTATACATCTTATTACTTTATACCAGTTTAACACTGGTTTATAACGATCCTATACCAATTAAACCTCTAAACTTTCAACATCTTTCTTGATTGGTTCAATGTCTAATCTGATTTTTAAATCATTGCCTAATATGGAAACATATCACATAAAAAATATATCTTCCGAGATATATTTTATATAAGTTATTATCATAGTTATGTTTCATGATAAAGTATTGCCATATATATTTGCATTTATATTTTTAGGTATAAAATGATATTCACACACTTATAGGTCTGATAAGTTCTTTCAGATTTAGGTGAAGATGCATAATGATTGTGATTTTATTTTATATACTATCAAATTTTCATGCATACATGTACATTTAATAAAGTTAGTTCCTTTATACAATACAATTAAATATGTATTTTTGATATTATGCCTTTCATTTGGTAAATCTTTATTCTTTTAATAGCATGTTCAATCTTTCTTTATTTTTGTTAAATTTTGATAAAAAAATAATGCTAACTTTTCCATTAGATACATTCTTATTTTGCAATTCTTCTAATTTTTTAACATCATTTATATGTTCCTCTAAAGACTTATTCATATATTACAAGTCATCTTTTATCTATATTCTTTCACCTAGTGTCTATAGACGCTGACAAGAAAGAAATAATCAGACCTTCAAAGACATAACCTTGGAATTTGGGAGCATTACTTGCATAGTAGTCTTTCAAACTATGGAAAAGCTCAGTTTAAATACACGAGAGAGGTACTAGTAGTTCTTATGTGTTTATTTCTGTTTTTAACCTTTTGTTTTGCAGGTCTTATGCCCAGATTAGGTCCTGATTTTTTAAATATAGGCAACCAGCCTCTTTTTCAAAGGAATAAGGGTTTGTATGGTGCTTCCATTAGACCCTGTGAACAGTAGGTTTTTCAAGCCCTTAGCAGGAGAGAAGGGTCTTCTCAACACCACAAGAAATCTCACTTCATGAATTATTTTAATAGGAGGCAGAAAATAACAAAAAAAAAAAGATCCAGTCTTAATGTCCAGTGTTGGCAAAGTCTCATCTGCTGAAGAAGTTTCTAGTGATCCTATTCTTCCTAACCTAGCTTTTAAGCAAAATTTAGTTGAAGGCATGGCAAACCTCTTTCAGTTACATAGAAGGAAGAAGACCAAAGTGCATTTTAGTGATCATAAAGACATTCTTAGAGGTTATGGATATGAGAATTCAGTCCAAGGTCTGGTCCAAGACAAGACTGATTATCTTTCTCTATAGCTTTCCTTGTGGTCTTATCTTTAGCTTCTTTTTTCTTTTCTTTAGGTTTTCCTTTGGCTGCTTTGGTGCCTTTGTTTAGCTTTGTTTAGCATTGTCTAGCTTCTTTGGCTTTGTTTGAATTTTTTTTTTACATATTCCTATTTTTTATTATTCTACTTATTTATAAAAAACCCCCTTTCTCTCTTTAATTAAAATTTTAAGGTATTTAATTAATTTATTATATTCCCTATTATTATCTTTATTTAAAAAATATTATAAAATATTTTTTAAATTTCTCATATCAGTTCATGTCATTTTTAAATTTTTTGGACTTATTATTATTATTATTATTACTTTGTATTCATCTTCATATGATAAATAACCTTAAATCTATACTTTAAATAACTTTTTAACTTGTATCTCTCTATTTGATAAAGTTTTTTTTTTCGATAGCAACATATCACTATAAAAGATGTATCTTCCAAAACTATTTGATAAAGTTCTTCGAGTAGCTCTTGAAAAAGTAATGAGGGCATTCAAAACGAGGAAATTTAAAACACCTTTGTTAACAAGAAAAAGAATTAGAAAGCACAAAAAAAAAAAACTACATCATTAAACTATTAAAATAGTAGCTTATAAATATATAACTGCTAAATATATATAGTATAAGTGGTTGAAAAGGGTGATTTGCCTACAAACATAGAGGGCATCTAAAAGAAGGGAAAAACTAAACGGCTGATAAAGGATTGTATATATAATACAATACTATATATAATAATATTATTATATTATAATTATTAATATTGTATATATATATATATATATATATAAGAGACGGTGACAATCAACTATTAATTGTCAGTTGTGTGGCTATTTTCTTAAAAGAAAAATTCATCAAAAATAAAAAAGTGATCGAAAAAGTGATGCATAGACAAAATAAACTAAATAAAAATTTAGAGCCTTTTGCTATAGTACCATATGAAAGTTGTAACTGTGAATTGTTCGAGGATATTTGGTGTGACTTTTCTTTTTCAGTTTAGTTTTTTATTTTTTTAAATATAAAAATTAAGAAAAATGGTACATAAATAAAAAAAGACAACACATTAATATAATATAGAAATTAAAGATAATAACACAAAAATTGAGAACAATAAACAAAAATAATTATAAATAATTAAAAACTACAACTAATAGTAATACCAAACGATCCCTTAAATTTCTCATTAGTCATATTATTTTATCTGAGCATAACATATTTACATGAGTAAAGAATAATGTACCCTTTTTGTTTTCATGTTTTAAAATTTATTTGACAATTTCTTAAATGTTTTAGTTAACTGAATATTGATTTATATTTATAAATTAATTTATTTTTCTAAAAATACATAATTTAAGGATCTTTTGGTTTAGATTTCTATTTTTGTATTTTTATTAATTTTATGTATTTTTATTAATTTTGTGTTATTTTTCAATTTTTTATTTATATGTTATTTTAAAATTTTATACTGTTTTTATTTCTATATTTTAAAAATATAAAACAAACATGAAACTGGAAACGGTTATTTCAAAGACATTATTAACATTTAGCTTCTTATATTAAACTACAATTGAGTCTATATTGATTAGGAGTAAGCTTTTATATTGGCAACGTTAAGCACTATTAAAATTTTAATTTAGTAATTTGAAAAATTAATGCATTGTTTGTTATTAAACTTATTTATGATTGATTTTCACATGTTTCTAATCTTGAATTGCAAATAATGGTAAGGATAAGGGAGTGGGATGATTATTGTGTAAATTTTTCGTTTGAAACCACTTCAATAGTGTTTGACCGTTTATACATCAGAAACTGGACAGCCCACCAATTGTCATCTGCATGCTAGGTATGAGTTTCAAAATTTTGAACTTGTCACCAACGATCATAAAACTACGCGTGCTTGTTTGACGCTGGGTGGATGGATGGAACGAAGATCTACGAGGATAATATATTAAAGAACGGTAAGAAAGAGACAGGTGGGACAGGATAGGGTCAATCCAATCGGTGCAATGGACAACGAACCCCTCTGTCGATTGATTAAATTTCATCCCACCCTCTTAAACTTTTAAAAAATTTAATCTTTTACTGTGAATTTTTTAATCATTAATAAATTGCTGATATGGTATTTAATGTAACGAATGACATAGAAAAGATACTGCAGGTGACTAAATTGTGGGGCGTGGCATAAGATATAGGAAAAGCATACAATGAAAGTTTCTTTAAAATTTCGAGGATATATGATGATGTTTTCAAAAATTATAGGAAAAAATGAAATTTAGCCAAATCATAGGGAGTGTAGTATAATTTGTACTATTTTTCTTTTTAAAATTTAAAATTTAAAATTATAATATTTATATTAAAAATAATCTTAAAATAAAAATTTCAGAACTTTAATTATTTTTAACTTTAATATGCTATTTTTTTAATTTAATTGTATATACTTTCCATGTGTGATAACTTTTTTAGGTATGTAAAATAATTTTTATTTTTATTTATTAATTTATTTAATAAGTTACATTAATAATTTTATGCAATTAACTATTTAAATATGTAAATTTTAATAATAAAATAATTGTATTTATTTGAAATTAGTTGAACGTTTAACTTATTAGCATTTGTATGAAAATAAGTTTTTTGACTTTTATAAAACTTTTTAAAAAGTATTGCAAAATTAATAGAAATCTAATTTTGGTCGTTATTGATATAAATTTTTTTACAAAATTATGTTATAATAATACTGTATATAAACTGAATTACAAAAAGTAGTATATTAATTTTAGTCAAATTTAAAATAATTTTTAAAAAATTTTAAATGTTAACAGTTAAAAAAATATATGATAGTTTTTTATGCAAATTTCATAAATATTATTAGAACTTTAAAATTTTAAATTTTTTTTAAAACATTTAAACATGATACCTTTTGAAATTTCTATTGATATTGCTTATAGGGGTTATATATGGTCTTTTGCAATTAACTTAATTTATATTTCAATTATGATTAACATAAAATGTAACTGCAAAATAGTTTTACATATGTTTTTATTCTTAGTTATGTGAACGTTTACACTTTAACTATGTAACAAGAACATGTATATTTATGCTTACAAATTAACGTAGTCTACTATTTTTTCTACTATGATCACCAAAATATAATAAAGTTGAAAATTAAAGATACAACAAATAACTAAAAATACATTAAATTTCTAAAAAATTGACCTTTTCTCATTTTATTTATGCATAATTTCATGTTATTTTAAATGTAAAGATAAAATTAATATCCTTTTTTTATAGAACTGATATTTTTTAATCCTTTTTTAATGTTTAAGTCAGATTAAAATGGGCTTATTAAAGTTTAAAAAATAACCAAAAATATTTTTAATTGACCATTTATGAATTCATATGTACAGTGAAGTAGAAACAATGAAATATATATCATTAAAATGATTTTTTAATTATTCAAAATTCGGAAATGTTTATTTTTATATTATTTTTAATATAAATTTTATGATTATAAATATAAATTTTTAAAAGGAAAATATAATAAATTACTCTTTACCCCTTATAATTTGGGCAAATTTTATTTCACCCTCTTTAACTTTTAAAATGTCATACACACACATCTCCTTGCTATATAGCATATACCATGTCACACAATCCATTCATTTGTCACGTTAACTATCATATCATTATCTTTTTTACGTTAGTGACTAGGAAAATTTTAATGGTAGGATGTTCTTTAAAAGTTTAAGAGGGTGTAGTGACATTTTTAAAATATTGGAGACAAACAAAAATTTACCAAACTATAGAAAGGTGGGATATAATTTACTCGGGATATAATATGAATCCATGACAATTGTTTGTCACTTTGGATAGATGGTAATAGGTATAAGTTGATATATGCCTAGGAAGAAAGTAATCCAATTTTACCAGCAGAGAAAATAATGAATAAAAGGGTATTGTCTTGGTAAGTATCTCTTTCTCTCTCTCTCTCTCTCTCTCTCTTTATTTCTAATTTTACAAACTTCAAACATATTTTAAAAAAATAGTTTATAAATATTTATTAAAATTGATGTAAGACGCTTGATTAGTTTGGATATTAATTCAATTTAAAACCTTGAAATAAGTCAAACATTACAAATATTATACAAAATAATGAGAAGAAAGATGAAAGTTTTCTCTTTCAAGTGAACCCATTATTTGTTTTCCTGAAAAACACACATTAAAAGATCTATATTTTTTTTGAAAAAAAAACTCTATTTTTATAGTAAAATTATCTTAATCTATAATTTTTATAGTAGTAAAATATATTAATTTGAAGTTTACACCAAGTTGTGAATATGTAACTCTTTCGTCTTGTTCGAATGTGTATTTTATAGTGAACAAGCTTAACATATGAATCAGCACTAGGCTCCCAAGCCTTTTTTTTTTTTTTGGGGGGGGGGGGGGGGGGGGG
>JAOXYD010221273.1:0-18964 GCA_028565735.1 Pinacopodium congolense
TATTAGAACCTATTGGATGCCATGTCCTCAATTAATCTATATGCTTCATTTAGAGTTTTTCTCATCAAAGCACCTCCAGCAGCAACATTTATGAGAATACGAGTGGATGGTATGAGTCCTAAGTAAAAGATATGCACTTGCTCACAATAATGAGGTTATGCATCGAGCATTCGACAAGTAGCTCTCTAAATCACTCCTAAGACTCATGCAAACTCTTGCCCTCATATTGTTTAAAAGATGAAATCAAAGTTTTCAACTTAGCTACCTTAATTGGGGAAAGAATTTAGCTAAAAAACGATTGGCAAGATCATCCCAAGTTGTGATGGAATTAGGTGGGAAAGTGTTCAAACATGTGTGACCTTTATCTTTTATAAAAAAAAGGAAATAACCTAAGTTTAAATGCATCATTTGAAACACCAGAATATTGATAGGGATCACAAATTTCTAAAATAATTTCTTAGATGATCAATTGGATTTTCCAAGGATGAACCATTAAATTGAGAGGACCTAGTCATGGAAATAAGAGCATGTGAAATTTCAAAATCATCTGATTATATCCTAGGTCTAACAATGCTAGACTTAGGACCACTCTTAGTTTGCATAGTGAATTCCAATATAATTGGTTCTTTATGAGATTAAAGAACCAAGGGTTCATGATATTCCATTTCTACATTGATTTGATTCTTACTAAACATATATTCAAGTTAAGCACAAGCTAAGAATCAAACTTAAAGAATTAAAAAGCAAAGAAAAACACAAAATAAAAATAAAGGAAAGCAAACATATTATACATACTATTTATAATATTTAAATACTAGAGAAATTGACACCAAATTTTCTAATATTAACTGATTAAAGATCTCCGGAAATGGTACAAAATTTTTTTTGTTCATTGGTTGAGTGAGTAGGAAATTTGGAGCACCTTTAAAGATTCTACTTTGAAAACCAAAATAGATTTGCTTTGAAAACCAACGTTCCGAAAGGCAAATGTACCTATCAAACAAGTAATATAATGGAGTATGTTTAAGACTATAAGTCTCGAACCCACAAGGGCCCTGTGATTTGTTAAATAACATATTAATCAGATTATAATTATCTAGGAAAATCCAAATTAAATGATTAAAAATATGAAATTACTAAACTATCCTATTTTTACTTCAAAATTTATAATTTTTAATTATAAAATGATTTCTAAATTAATAAAAATTATCAAATTGTAGAATTAGCTAAGGATTAGGTTATCAAGAATTAATTGAGCTCTGAACACTTTTAAAGGTTGTATTAGAGTTCCTTCATGAACTCAAGACAGAGTTATCATCAAGACTTATGCTTTTTCTCTATTAAACTTAGTTTAAAGTTTGATTATTCTTTAAATCTGGACAATGGGATTTAATTTTAAGAATTTGATTTTTGGATTTGTGGTCTCAAAGATTTAACTCTTACAAATAATCAAAATTTGATCATTCATTGATTGATTTGTGTTGTTTATTTTATTTTCCAATCTTAAAATATCTTCAACTCTAATATTAAGTAGCCAGCCCAAAATAAGAATTTTAAAAAATTTTAATAAAAAAATCAGACCTTTACACATGCATTTAAACTCTCTTAAAACATTGAAACACCAATCCTAAGCTAGAAAATGGATTTAGCCACACATGATCATCATAGCAAACAAAACATGCATCTTAAGCCACATGCTTTGATAGATCTGAAAATATAAGCTGAAATAATAAGTTTAGAAGTTACAAAACAGGTTTGAAAAGCTCCTAGACAAGTCTTGAACTCCTCAGTGTGATTTGGACAACAAAACAACTTCAAAATCATGATAACTTGGAGAAAAATAAAAGAATATAAGCATAAGAATATGAAATTTGATCAATCTGAAAAACTGAGAAAATAAAAAATTAATCTAAGTTTAGAAACCACCTATGATGGTTTAGAAACACATATATTGTCTTAACAAAGTTATTCAACAAGCAGCAACTCAGAAAACACATTATAACTCGACTTACTAGTGTTTGAAGCTAAGAAAAGCTAAGAGAGAAGGAAGAGAAACTCTCTCTAATTTTTAGATCTGAATTTTGTTAATTCATACGTTTATCTCTGTTATTTGTCTTTTTTATAGCTCTAGTAGCCTCCCACTCGTAGTTATAAACAAGGAAAATTAATGAAGAACATCTCATAGCTGTAATATTTGATATTTGGAGAAGATATGTTGTTTGACTACCAATATGATAGGTTGACTCGAGGTAATACAGCAATATGATCCTGTCGTATTGGACATATGCAACAGAATGAATATGGGGGTCTTGGGGACCAATATGAGGATCTGTCCAGACCCACATATTGGTCTTGGGAAGCTCCCAATTTTCTATCTTTTTGTTTCTTTTCTTTCTTGTTCTAATCTTCATCATTCATCAAATAAGACCTAATTGCTACAAATTAAAATTTTCAAATAAAAAATTAAACATATAATCATGAATTTAGGGGTCAAAACATCATAATTATCCATGAAAAACATATGCAAATTGACCCTTAACAAATATTTATTTAATAATTTAACCTAAAATTCACAACCTTTATTAATATCATGAACCTTAACCTCTCTATTTCATTGTGAATTTTTAAGAAATCATTTAAAATAATATAATAGTAGAAACAAAACATTATAATTTGAATAATGGTTAATGGAAGTAATTAAATAATATTAGAAGCCCTTTATGCCTTTCCAAAAGGCTTTCTATAAGTTATTCTTACTAGTCATGGCTTATATATATGCATGTTTACTTTAGCAAGAGACCTTGATAGCCTTTTTGAACTAATCTAGTCATTCATTCTTGGACTATACATTTTAATCATACATTCTAATCGATAGAATCATAAATTCAATCATAATTTAAAGAAGATACAATAAAAGAAAAATAATTTGTTAAAATATCCAACATGAAAAAGTTATTGTTAAACCAAAGGATTGTTGTTGAATGAAAGTAGGCTCCACCTAGATTTTGATAATGACAAAACAAACTTACTACTAATATTGTGTTTAATATTTTTCAAAAGATAAGTTTAAATGGAGCTTATGAAAGTCAAAGGCAAAATGCTTAAACTCTAAACCAAGATAGTGATTTAATAGGTTGTATCTTGTAATTTTTATTTTAATATTATCTTGATAATATTAAAGGGTTTATTGCGTTCAAATCATGCTTATTACATTCACTCTTAATGTTTATACATATAGGCGGCATATTCAAAAGAAATTAAGTAAGGAATGTTTTAAAATAGTCCTCTTGATACATAAATATTTTTAGGAACAATTTTAAGAGATGTGTGCTAAAGAAATGTTTAAAAATGTTAGGATGTGTTAAACTAAAGGAGGATATAATCTTGGTTTTGATGATAACAAAACATGATTATTTACCAATAATTTTAATTTTTGGTGTAAGTTTAAAAGATAGGTACATTTGGTAATAAATTCAAAGTGAAAAGCTTAGACTTGGAGGTCAAATTTGTAGGAAATAGAAGAACAAGCTTTATGGTAGTTTCAAGATCATTAGTTAGATGTTTCAAACTTGATAGTAAGTTTCACTGATTTACATATTCTGAGGGCTCAAATTTTGAATTCATGCATTCTATAAGGTTAAGGTGCATAATTTTTCACTAAATAGGTCAAATTTTAAGTTTAAGTATATTGAATTAATTTGGCTATTTAAATGGCATTAAAATGTATTTTAAAACTTGTGTGAAATGTTAAGAAAAAAAGAAATAGGTTTGAAATTTTTAAGAATGTTTTGAAAGCAGTTTGAAATAAAAACTTTCAAAATGTGTTAAACAAGTCATAAATCAAGACATTTTGCCCCTAATTTTCATGTCTTTGTATTTAAATTCACTTAATGGATTATTTGTTAAAATTTTCAATCGAATTAAAATTGAAAGAAAGTTTTTTGAATGAGTTTTGGATGGGTTTTAAGTTTCTACAACATTACAGGTCGACTAGTGCCTACTTTATATTGCATCCAATAGAATAGTTCCTATTTTATAAGGCAAGCATTTGATCAGTGCCTATTTTATAAGGGAACCGATCAATCAGTATAAGCAACCAGTTAGTTGATTCGGCGTTATTTCAATAATAGTATTTTTCCTTTTTCATTTTAATCCTAATATTTACTCTTCCCTAATGGCTAGTTAATCCATCTAACATCTCTTTTAATTTAGAATAATATTTCGAATGGGGATGATCCATTTGTTTTTATCTGAATACGTTTTTCTTTAAAATTTGAACTTACAAAGTCAGATACACCTAGTTTTCAAGTGTTCTTATGTCCATCTCTTTCAATCTTCATCTTTTATGTTTCAAATCTTATTTTTGCACATCCAACCCATCGTATTCTATTTTTTTATGATTTAAAGAGGTTCATTGATTATATTTTAATGTTCTTAAAAGCATAAGAGTCCTTAGTGTTTTAGCTTAATGCGGAACATTTTTAAAGATATAATGTGGTTATTTCAAGGGGTTGTAATGTTGGGGTTGTTGATCTTGTATAGTTTCTTCTTCACCTTGAAAAAGATTTGTTAAAGGTTGCTCTTTACCTTCTAAGAAGAAGATTTGAGTTATAAAGGTTCCTCTTCACTTAAAAAAGAAGAAGATTACACTTGGTAGTGTGAGTTAGTAAAATTTCCAACATCGTTATTAAAGAGAGGACATAGGCTAAATTTAGGTTGTTGAACCTCTATAAAAACCTAATATATCCTCTCTTCCTTACTTTCTTTATATTGCTATTATTGTCTTGTTGATTTTTGTTTATATTGTGAACATTTTGGCATAAACATTGTCATATCATTTTAGGTTGAATCTTGGTGTAAGAATTGCATTGTTTTATAATTGATTTAGGTAGCTTAGGTTGATTAGTTTAGAAAATATTTAGAATACTCAATTCATCCCTCCCTCTTTTAATTGCCTTTAAGATGTACAATTATTATAGGATATAGGCTCACTTGAAATTGGTTAACTTCTTATGAAATTGTGAGAAAAATATCAAGTATGGCACATTTGATAGGTTGATCTAGCCAAAAGGGAAAAAATGTTAATAGTGCATCATTTTTCAATGGTAGTGATTATCTTTATTATTTAATTAGGATGAAATTATTTCTAATAACGAAAAATGTAAAATTTTGAAGTACTATTCATGATGGGCCATATATTCCTACGAAAGTAGTTAATGAATAAAGAGTACCTAAAGTAAAATTAGAGTGGAAAAATGATTATAGAAGATTAATTTCATTAAAAAATAGATCTTTCCACATTTTTTGTGTGCACTTAGTAGGTATGAGTTTAATAAGGTTTCGTTGTGTGAAACTGATCATAAATTTGGGACACGTTTGAGGTCGTACATGAAGGAACTAATCAAGTGAAGAAGAGTAAGGTTTCTGTGCTTACTCATCAATATAAATTGTTTCAATGCATCACAATGATAGTATTTCAAGTATGTATGGTAGATTCATTCACATTATTAATGCTTTAAAGGGTTTAAGAAAATATTATTCTAATGTTAAGCTTATTAGATAAATTCTTAGATCCTTACATAAGGAATGGGAACCTAAGATGACTTCCATTTAAGAGGAAAAATATCTCAACCTGCAACCATTAAAGGAATTGATTGGTTCACTCCTTACACATGAGATAAGGCTTAAAGAAACCGAGGAAGAAGGTACGAGAAAAAGGAAGAATTTTTCATCCAAGACCATAAAAGAGGATCAAAGTGATGAAGAGATAACTTTGAATGATAGTGAAGATTACATGGCCCTCCTTACTAAGAGGTTTAAGAACTCTTGAAGATGAAGTGCTACTCAAAAAAGAAAAGACCAAGGTTAAATTTGTTCTAAAAGAAATTCATCTACTAATGTTATGTGTTTTAAATGCAAGAAACGCAGCCACTTAAGGAGCCAATGCCCACGTCTCAAGGAGAAACAAAAAGAAGAAAGGAGTAGTAAGAAGGAAAGGAAGGATAAGTAGGAGAGGAAAATGAGAAAAGCTTCAAAGATAATGTTGTAGAAGACTCAAATCAAATTAAAAAGTGAAAAATTCAAGAAGGAAGTTTCTAATTTTTACCTTATGGTATTGGATGATGAGGTACCCTCTACTTCGCCCTCTTATAATGATGAAAATGGCGATGTTGATAATGAAATGATTTGTGATGATTTAGTTAAATGCTTAGAAGCTATGAATTTGAAAAGGAAGAAGTTATCTTCCAAATGCAAGGAATGTATGAAATTGGTTAATGAACTTAGGTTAGAGAATGATAGGCTAAAGAAGGATTTATATGATTTAAAAGCTAAGAATGTGATTATTGATGATGGTAGGAAGAAGAATATGCATGAAAATTGATAATTAAACAATGAGGTTAATTCCAAAAAGGAATCCATAGAAAATTTGAGTAAGGGTAAAGAGAAGTTGGATAACATGTATAGAGCTTAAAAAGATTCAAATGGAAGGCATGACTTAGGTTTCACTCAAGGGAGTGGAACTTGTAATGCCAAGACTACTTTTGTGAAGGGAAGGAACCTAGATGAAGATCATAACTCATCATAGGAAGAATAATCATGCTTTGATATACTCATCAAGACTTGCATCTAAGGTGAATATGCATGCTAAAAAAAGGTATTACTTCTTCACAAATGAAAATTTCCAAAACAATGCATATAGATCATTTATAAGGTAAATTTAGCCAACTTATGTTCATGCACATCAAATGCATCTCCAATCATCTAATAACATCTCCTATGCTTGTTATAGGCCATGGAATGTGACTCACTCATATTCTAGGCCAATATTTAACCAAAATAGAAAATTTAGGAATAACGCACCTTGAATGCATATGGGAATAACCTTAGGCAAAATTTTGCATTTTCATGATGTTCCATTTGTTTGTCATTAATATGGAAGATTTGGTCATGTTGAAAATTTTTGTTTTGGTAAATAATAAGGTTTGATAGTTACCAAAGGGCATAAGTAGTTTAAAGGTATCAAACTCAAATTAATATAGGTACCTAAAGTGAATTAAATTTTCATGCTTTGTAGGAATTAAAGAAAAAAATGATTTGCAAATACTGGGTGCTCTGGGAATATGAGGGGAGATGCTTCTCAATTTATTTCATTAAAGAGAAAATATGGAGAATATGTCAATTTTGTAGATAATTCCAAACGTAAGGTAATTCGAATGGACAAAGTCGGTAAGAAAAATACAACTATTAATAATGTGTTGTTAGTATATTGATTAAAGCATAGTTTATTAAGTGTTAGTCAACTTTGTGATAACAATTTCAAAGTTTATTTTGAAGGAAAATCTTCCATAGTTTTTAAGGATGTAGATAATAGTGTGGATTTCATTGGAAAGAGAGAAGGGAATATCTATACCATTGATTTAAATGATCTCTTTAATAATGATGATAAGTATTTCATGCCTATGAATGAAGTTGCTTGGATGTGACATAGAAGGATAGGTCATACAAGCATAGAGAATCTTTCCAACCTAAACAATAAGGAGCTAGTAAATAGGCTACAAAAGATGAAGTTTGAAAAGGACAAAATATGGGATGCTTTCTAAATGGGAAATCAAACCAAGGGTTCCTTAAAGAAAAAAAATAGGGTAACTACATTTAAACCTTTAGAAAATTTTCATATGAATTTATTTTCCTCTTTTTAATTGCTAGTTTATGTGAAAAATTATATACTTATGTAACAATTGATGATTTGAGTAGATTTACTTGTATTATGTTTCTTACTTGTAAAGATGAATGTTTTAGATCTTTTATTAAGTTTGCTAAGAGAGTATAACTTAAAAAAGATTATATGATAGTATCCATTAGAAGTGATTATTGTAGGAAATTAGAGAATGAGATGTTTGAGTCATATTCTAAGGAAAATGGGACTTTCCATAACTTCTCTACACCTATGGTCCTAAAAAAATAGAATTATTGAGAGGAAAAATAGAACCAAAAAAAGATGTTAGGACAATGTTGAATAAATATAGCATTCCCAAATAGTTTTGGATGAAATTCTTAGTATGTACATGTCATGTATATAATAAGGTCTACATAATACCCTATATAGATAAGACTCCTTATGAACTCTAGCATGGAATAAAGTCAAAAGTTAGTTGTTTCTTTGTTTTTGGTTGTAAGTGTTTTATTTTGAATACTAGTGACAACTTAGGTAAGTATGATGGGAAAACTAAAGGGAGCATACTTATAGGATACTCCTTTACTAATAGAACCTATAAGATGTTTAACAAGAGAACAATGATAATTGAAGAGGCCTTGCATGTTTCTTTTTTAATCAAAACTCTCTAATATGAAGAAGTCTGTAAAAGATATTTATATAAACTTATCAAGAGGCTTAATTAGGATTAGAAAAACAAAAGAGGATAATTTAGATAACCCCCTACAATTAGTGAACCAATACTTAAACCAAGTGAAAAAAATAGAAGAGATGAGATTTTAACTAAAAAGTATAGGCTTAAGAAAGACCATCCTCCAGACCTAATTATAGGTGATGTTGAAAAAGATGAAGTAATGAAATAATCCATTAAAGACTTATCCCATATTAATTTTATCTATAATAAAGAGCCTAAAATCATAGATGAAGCTCGTATTAATAAAACTTTGATTTAGCCATTGGTTTACAAAAAACTCTTAGAGCTTGGTATAAGAAATTAAGTGCTTCCTTTATTCAGGATAATTTTTCTAAGGGTAAGGAATATACAACTCTATATACTAAGAAAATTATAATATTTTGATTATGCAAATTTATGTTAATGATATTATTTTTGGCACTCCAAATGATAGGTTATGTAAGGATTTTTTAAAAGTGTGTAAGTTAATGGTTTAAGATGAGTATGATAGGAGAGCTTAATTTTTCTCTTCACTTACAAAATAGGCAACTGAAAGATGGAATATTTATTATTCAAGCCAAATATACTACGGAGTTTCTACAGAGATTTATAATTGAACAAGCAAAACCATTAGGAGCTCCCCATGAGTGTAACTACCAAGTCAAATAAGGATGACAAAGGAAAATGAATAGATTTCAAGTTGTATAAAAGGATGATACATAGTTTGTTATACCTCGCTGCTAGTAAACCTGATATCAAGTTTAGTGTTTACTTATGTGTTAGGTTTCAATCAAGTCCTAGAGAGTCTTATCTTTTAGTTGTTAAGGGAATTTTATAGTATCTTTGATATGCATATGTAGATTTAATGGAATATTCTGATACAATCTATGCTAGTAGTCTTTTAGATAGGTAAAGTATATTCAAAACATGTTAATTTTTAAGAAATGCATTAGTGCCATGTTTTAGTAAAAAGCAAAATTATGTGCCTTTATCAAACACCGAAGCAAAATATGCAGTAGCTGATAGTTATTATGCTCATGCTCTTTGGTTTTGGCAATAACTTAGAGGTTGCAGCATGGAGCTTACTAAGATTTTCATTAGGTGTGACAACACTAGTGCTATTTACTTGACCAAAACTCTAATTCAACATTCAAGGACTAAGCACGTTGAGATTAAATATCACTTCATAAGAGATTATGTGCAAAAAAGTGATATAGAGCTAGAGTTTATGGTTACACCACCAATTAATTGATTCTTCATTAAACTAATGAATGAAAATAAAATTTTCATGATTAGAAAAGAATTAGGCATGATCGGTGGTAGGCTTATACGAATTTTGTGTGATTACGCATGATTTTTCAACTTTGATTTGTGTTTATGAATGATTTCAACTTTGATTTATTTGAAAATTTTGAGTTTTTATGCATACTTTTCAACTTGTGTATAATCTCCTTAATAAATTTATTTTTATATCAATTAGACTATTTTTGAAGTTTTTATAAATTTTTTATGATGTCAAAAAAGATGAGAAGTTTATGTGTTATTAGTTACTTCATATAGGGAAAGTAAAGTTTTGAATTACTTTTATAGTTATATTTTGCAATTCTAAGCATAATATGTGAATTATGTGATTTTGTGGAAAATTATGTGATTTCAATGCATAACATGCATAACATATGTTAATATGTGTTTTTAATGCAAAATATGCAAAATATATGTTTTTAAAATAAAATGTGCATAATATATGTTTTTGAAGTTTAAAGATGCATAATATATGCATTTGATGCTTTTATAATCCTGTTAAGTGTTATTGCTTTCGAAAATATTAATGCATATATCTGATAGGGATTTAATTTATAGTATTTCTATTTTTTTTTCAATGTCATTTCATGCCTATTTTGATGTTTACAAGCTTTCTTTGTGTTTTGTTTGAGTTTACATGCAGATTTGACATTAGGGCACAAATACAAGTTGAAAGGGCCATCCTTGGAGCAAAATTAGAGCATAACTAGAGCTAGAAGAGGTGTGGAATCAATTTTAAGACTTATATAAGCGTGTTATGAAGTTCCATAAAAAAAATTTAAGGCCATATGACAAGCCATGAAGAGTGGATAAAGAAAAGAATAAGGCAAGCTTAGTTGAGAATTAGTTTTGGTACCAGTGACTTTGGAGATATATTAGGTGCATGTCTAGAACTCAAATGATTCTAAATTTTTTAGAATCCACGACCATCATGTTAGAAGCCTACATACGAAATTTCATGGAAATTGGAGGTGCGTAGGAGGAAGTAGAGTAGAAAAGGCAAAGAGAGGTAGAAGCTATCTAATATAAACAGTGGGTTAAGTTAACCACTGTATATGTCCACTTAAAAGGCTGTATTGGTTCCAAAAAAAAATGCTGGCTTCAACCAAAATAGAGGGGAAACTTGTCTACACACCTCCAAAATCTGTAAAACCCTTAAGAGCACATATAAAATGGAGAAAGGAAGCCATTTTCATGGGTCTTTGAGGCTTCCCTTGGCAACCATATTTTTCTTTATTTTCTTACTTAGTTTTAGGGTGTTTCCTCTTATATTTTCATTATATTTTGGGTTCTCTTGTTAGATTTCTTGTTTAGGTTGTTGAACACTAGTTTATTTAGGTTTTCCTCTGTTGTTTTTCCATTTTTATGCTATTTATTTTATGTATTTGGATTTGGTTTTCTTTATTTGTATTGAATGTTGGAATATTGTTGGTTTAACTTTAATCCTTTATTTTTCCATCTTTGAATCTCTCTTTTCCCATGTGTTTTTGCATTTCTAGATTATGTTTCCCTTAATTTCAGCTTGTGTTTTTGAGATTTTAATTAAGTTATCTTAGTTTTGTTTGGCTTTGGATATTTTATTGTTGAAATCTATGTTAGATGTTAAGGTATTATCGGGTTAATCCAATTTCTTAATTTTAAAGAATTTTATTCTTTATTTTCTTTGTGTTTTACGTGTTGTTATCTTGCTGTCTTTTGAATTTTGATTTATATTATATTAGTTTCAATTATGTTTAGTTAATATTACTTGGATTTGAAGATATTGGGTGGGTTTATGATTATAAATTGTGAAAAAAAAGATTGGATTTGAATGGATATTGTGTTAATTGCTAGTACTAAGCTGGAATTCTGGTTAAATGACATGAATTATGGATTAATGCATAGGATTGATCACCCTAGGTTTAATTCTTAGTTGAATTACAAGGTAGAGGTTTGTGATACGTTATCGTCTGTAGCCAATATCGTAAATAGCAATAGGTTAATTGGTTTTATAGTAAACTCAACTAATTAGCCTAAGATTTCAATTCTCTAAGTTACATAAACCGAACTTGTGAAATTGTGGCTTAGGTTAGCTATTCCATAGTATGTGATAATGTTGTCACACCATTAAATCTAGAGAGCTTGTTCTAGGTTGTTGTGTGATTAGGGATAGGTTTTCTATCGTATAGGAGTTATCTAAATTAGGAGGAGTAGAGAACATAAGATCTTGCTTGTGTCTATAGGCTAGCATCTTAGGCATAATACAATTCATATATATGCGATGATCAATTGTAATTCATAAATTTGGAAATTTTCTTCAACCTAACTTTTAGTCAGTGTTAGTTGTTTCTTGTCTTTTCATCTTGTTTTCATAAGCTGCCCTCAGTGTTTAGTTTAAGTTCTTTACATCCAGGGGTTTTCATTCCTTTTTCCTTTTTCTTTTAGGCAACAATAGGAATAGCTTTAGCGCACCCTACCTCCCTATGAGATCGATCATCACTTGCCCTAATTACATAGTTAGCTTTAGTTATGTATTTTATTATTTGGTAGCTTACGACAATCTCATCAATATCTAAGAGGAGTATAACAAGTTTTAATACATAAATTAAAGGGAAGTTTTTGCTTAAAATTAGTATTAGAGCGTATGATTTGATTATTTGTCTATAATTGGAATTAAAGCTTATAAGTAGTTTTATATGTGCTTTTCTCTCTAATATAACATGTTTTGTCATCATTAAAAAGGGAGAGATTTTTAAACTAAGGGAGGATCTAATCTTGATTTTTATGATAGAAAAACATGATTATTTACTAATAATTTGACTTTTTAGTGTGAATTGAAAAAAAAGTACATTTGGTTCGAAATTAAAAGTAAAACGTTTGGACTTGGAGGTCAAATTTTAAGGAAATGGAAGAATAAGCTTTCTGGCATTTTTAAGACCATTAGTTAGATGTTTTAAACTTAATTGTAAGTTTTACTTGAATTTTAAATATTTGAAGGGCTCAAATTTTGTAATTATGCATTCTAATTTTAAAGTGCATAAAATTTCACTAAATAGGACAAATTTTGGGTTTGAGTCAATTGAATTAATTTAAAATGGTTATCATTACAGGTGGACCAATACCTTATAAGGTCATCTAATGCCTATATTATAAGGCAAACGGTTGATCATTCACTAGTCAACTGATGCACTCGATTGGTTAATTAGTTAGGTATTATTTTAGCAATGATAGTTTTCTTTTTCACTATGATCCCAATGTTTACTCTTTTCCAATGGCTACCTAATCCATTTAGTGTCTCTTTTAGCTTTAGAACAACATTGCCAAGGGTGCTTATCCATTTATTTTGATTTAAATTTGTATTTGAGATTTGAGCTTACAAATTCATATATACCTAGTTTTCACGTGTTTTCACCTCTTTAAATCATTATCTTTCATGTTTCTAATATGATTTTTGCACTTCCCATCCATTATATTTTGTTTCTTTAAGCTTTCAAGAGGTTCATTGATCATAATTGAAGTTATTACAAGCATGAGAGTCCTTAGTTTATTAAGCTTAAAATGAAACACCTTTAAAGGTGCATTATGACTACTTCAAGGGATCATATTGTTAGGTTTGTTAATCTTATATAGGCTTCTTCTTTCCTTAAAAACTTGTAAGGATCCTCTTTACCTTCCAAAATGAAGATTTGAGCTATAAGGGTTCCTCTTCATCCACAGAAAAAGATTGTACTTGGTATTGTGAGTTAGTAAATTTTCTAACAACATTATTAGAGAGAGAATGTAGGCTAAATTTAAGTTAGCGGAACCTCTATAAAAATCTCGTGTATCCTCTATTCCTTACTCTCTTTATATTGTTATTATTGTGTTGTTGATTGTTATTTATATTGCAAACATTTAGGCATATATATTAGCATATCATTTTAAGTTGAATCTTGGTGTAGGCATTGAATTATAATGGAATTGATTTAGGTGGCTTAGGTTGATTAGTTTAGAAATCTTTTAGAATAGTAATTCAACCCTCCCTCCCCCCCCCCCCACCACCCTCCTTAAGTGCCTTTAGGACTTATAGGATATATTTTCAGGTAACTTTCAAGTGTTACAATGTGAAAACTGGTAAAAAATCAGTTTATATAAGGACTAATATAGTGCATTGTTTTTCTACAGGCTAATTGACTAGTAATTTGCACCAATTGACTAGTGACTGCTTAACCAATGCAGATCATTGGTGCAGGAAATCCGATTCCAGCAACTTGTTTTAATGATTAAAAAAACATATTAATTGATTTATAATGAGTTCCAACGACTATAAACAACTAGTTGACTGATTTGGACCTATAAATAGGTATATTGGATATGTGCTATACATCAAGAAGTTTTGAGAAGTATCAAATTGAGTTATGAAAGCATTTTAGTGATTTTTTTAGTTGGGTTTTGTGTGTTTTGTGAGAGTTTTTAGGGAAATATATTTTTTAGTGTGTATGCATTTTTATTAAAAAATAAGTATTTAGAAGGTGAAAAAAATCTATATAGATTGCAAGTTTAGCCTATTGTTTGGGTCAATTTGATTGCATTTTTATTGATGAATTGATGAATTATGACCCTAATTAAGTGTTTAATTAGTTAATTTATATGTTCATTTGTTTAATTTGTAGGATGTTGATCAAAAGTGGAGAAATTCTGCAAAAGCTTCAAAGTTTGACTTAATTATCAACCATTAAGGTGGGTCTATAGCCCCGAGGTTAAGGATGAACAGGGTTCCATTTGAGGATGATCAGCCTCAAGGTTAAGAAGTCAAAATTTGACAATCAACAACGGGCTACAAGGTGCAGTTATGCATCGGTCAGGGTGTCATTGATGCATCAGTCAACAATATCAACTCTAAATCTCCAATTTTGCTACTGTGGTGTGTCTCCATTTGATGCCATTGTCTGCTAATACCAAGGGGGAGTCCACAAAACTTGCAAAAAACAACAAAACAACAGGGGGAGACAGATCCAATGTATAGAATTCAAATCTGCATCAAGAGAGAGTTGCTCTAGTTTCTCTCTTAGTTTTTCTTTTAAGTCTTTTAGCTTGAAAAACTTGTAATTTGTGTTATATTCTGCTTTCTGAGTTACTTCTTATTAGAGGACATTACTAAAACATATATCTATTTTTTTAAACCATCATAGGGGGTTTCTAAACTCGGATTAATGTTGTATTTTCTCTATTTTTCGGATTAATCAAAGTTCATTTTCTTATGCTTGTATTCTCTTATGTTCTTTGACTTTTCCACCAATTGTTGTGGATTTTTAAGTTGTGTTGTTGTTCAAATCATATTCAGGAGTTCAAAACTAGTCCAGGATCTTTTTAAACATGTTTTTTAACTTCTAAGCTTATTATTCAGCTTATACTTTTGTATCTATCAAAGTATGTGGCTTAAGATGCATGTTTTGTATGCTTAGATGATCATGTGTGGTTAAATCCATTTTCCTACTTATGATTGGTGTTTTAATGTTTTAAGAGACCTTGAACGCATGTGTAAAGGTCTGATTTTTTTATTAAAGGTCTTAAAGTTTTTATTTTCGACGGCCACTTAAGATTAGAGTGAAAGATAATCTAAGGCATAAGAAATCAACTTAGGTTGTTGGGAAAAGCAATAAACAACAAAAATTAATCAATACATGAGCAAACTTTGATTGTTTGTGAGAGTTAGAGATTTGAGATAACAAATCCACAAATCAAATTCTTGAAATTAAAGCCCATTTACTAGATTTAAAGCATAACAAAACTTTAAACTAACTTTATTAGAGAAAAGGCATAAGTCTTAACCATATCTTTATCTTTAATTTGTGAAGAAATTCTAATTCAACATTTAAAATTGTGAAGAGTTCAATTAATTCATTAATCACCTAATCCCTAGTTGAATTCCAAAATTTGATAATTTTCAGTAATTTAAAAATCATTTTGTAATTAAAAATTGCAAGATTTGAAGCGTAGTAGGATAATTTAGTAGTTTTTCTTCTTTTTTAATGATTGAATTTGGAATTTCCTAGATAATAGTAATCTGATTAATCTGGTATTTAACCAATCACAAGTTCCTCATGGATTCAACACTCAAAGTCTTAAAATTTCTCCACTTTATTATTTATTTGATAGGTGTACCTGCCTTTCGCAACGTTGGTTTTCAAGTAAATTCATTTTGGATTTTAAAGTAAAATTGATAAAAACGCTCCAATTTCTTAATCACTCAACCAACGCTTAACAAGTTTTTGGCACCATTGCTAAGGAACTTTAATTGGTTAATATTAGAAAAATTAGTGGCAATTACTTTATGGTGTAAATATTTTAAGTAGTATGTATAGCATGTTTGCTTTCCTTTGTTTTCTTTTGTGTTTTTCTTTGCTTGTTAATTCTTTGAGTTTAATTCTTAGCTTATGCTTAACTTGAATGCATGTTTAGAAAGAATCAAATTAAAGTAGGAATGGAACATCATAAGCACTTCTTTCTTCAACCTCATAAAGAATCAACCATGTTAGAATTTACTATACAAACTAGGAGGGGTCGTAAGTCTAGCATTGTTAGACTTAGGATAGACCTTAACGATTTTGAAATTTCACATGCTCTTATTTCCATGATTAGATCCTCTAAATTTTGTGATTCATCCTTGGAAATTTCAAATTATCATCTAAGAAATTTTTAGAAATTTGTGATATCTATCAATATTCTAGTGTTTTAGATGACGCATTTAAACTTACGTTATTCCCTTTTTCTCTGAAAGAGATAGAGCTCACACATGGTTGAACTCTTGAGCTCGCACACGGTTGAACTCTTTCCCACCTAATTCCATCACAACTTGTGATGATCTTGTCAATATCTTTTTAGCTAAATTCTTTCCCCTAACTAAAATAGCTAAGTTAAAAACTTGGATTTCATCTTTTGAACAATACGAGATCGAGAGTTTGTATGAGTCTTAAGAGTGATTTAGAGAGCTGCTTGCTGAATGCCTGATGCATAACTTCAGTATTTGTGAGCAAGTGCATATCTTTTACTTAAGGCTCATACCATCCACTCTTAGTCTCATAGATGTTGCTGCTGGAGGTAATTTGATGAACAAAATCCCAAGTGAAGCATATAGATTAATTGAGGACATGGTATCCAATATCTTTAAGTACAATTTTGAGTCTTTTTATAGGAAACCATTTAGAACTCATGCCATTAATGAAAAATCAACTTTACAAGTTCAATTGGTAGACCTTAGTAAGCAATTCGAAGGCTTACAAGCTCAAATTGGTAGTGATGTATTCCAACATCCCATAGCTTGAAATTATTATGGTAGTTCCTTTCATGTTTCTATAGATTGTCATGTAAGGCCTTCTTATGCTTCTGATCCTAGGCAAGACCATTATTCTTATACTAGGCAAGGAGTGGACTCTCACAAAATTTCTAAGGAGAGCTACCCCACGTATCATTAAGACTACCAAATTCCAGATGTCATTCCTCAATTATAATTCCATCATAATTCAATTGGTTAAGAAAACTCTAATCTTGAAGATACAGTAATGAAATATATCCAAAGTAATGAGTCTAGGATGCACTCCTATGCAAATTCAATTAGGCATTTAGAGACTCAAGTATGTCAGATTGCACAAATTTTAGATGAGCAATTACTTTAACCCTTACCCTATATGCCTGAGCCCACCTCTCAACAGCATATTATAGCCATCACTGCACAAAATAATCATGAAATGGAGGATGAGAGTGAAAGAGAAGTGATGGAAAGAACCAATAAAGTTAAAGACTTTGAAAATGAAAGTTGTCCACCTAGGTTATTTACTGATTCCAATGTCCAACCTTATGAACCTAGGATTCCATATCCATATATTTTAGATCCTCAATCTAGGCGAACTGTTTAATTGTACAAAAAATTATGCATATCCTTTTATAGTTTATCTCAATTAGATGAGAATCTAGCCAAAAATAAATCCATACTCCAAGAGTTTTAAAGTTCTTATACTAACTTGAGAGAATTGTTGCTGAAAATGATTACACCTCATAATCCAACCCCATCTACTGAATGTGAGAAAAATGAGTTATAAGTGTGTGCTATAGAAAGTGATGATGATGATTTTCCAATTCGTTTTGCAATTCAGGTTGTGAATTTTATTGATTGTAAGGAAAGTGTTGTACTTGAAAGTGAAAATGAAGTTGTAAAAAGTGATGAAAGTGTTTTTGCCTTATTGTTGGATGATCAAATGGATAATTCATATGTTGATTTCATTGGTGTCAAGGATGAATTTCAAATTGAAAACAATTTTTGAAGGTTCTTAAATGTGATAATCATGATGAATTTTTCAAGCAAGATGAGGTTAAATGAGAGAAAGCATTAGAGTTTATCGACTTTATTGGTGTTCATACTTTCAATTTTTATTATATGTTTTTATTTAAAAAATTTTATTATTTTATTAAATTTCAAATTAATAACAAAACATGCTAGCCTAGCCAATCTCAATCGCTATAAGATTAAAGAAGGGAAAGAAGTTACTTCCCTTTCTCTTGAAAGAAAGTCTCTAAGATATAACTTACCATGATGTCTAATAGCCTTGAATACTTCTCTCGTAAAGTCTTTCACTCATACCTTCCCATGCTTGAATATGAGAGCCACCTCAAATGGTCGTCTCCCCCTAGATTTGAGTTTTCAAGGAATTAACTTCAACTTTGCTCTAATCTTCTTCTTTCTCACCTTAACTACCCTCTTCTCATATTCTAAGGTTGATTTTCTATAGATAATCATAGGTAGTTCACTTAAGGAGGCATTTCTCAAGTTTGGAAGTAAGGATTCTAATTTAAGTATCGGTGGTCTCACAAAGGAGAATAGGGTCAAGCCATTTATTTTTTCTAAAGCTTGTTGCTTCAACCGCTCACCCAACTCCTCCTTATTCCCAATTCCTTCATCATATTTTAAAATTGCCTTTCCCTTATGCTTTATCTCTTACTGCTTCTCACCCTTATCAATCACACCTAACTTCATACAAGCATTTCTTTTCTCTAGATTCTTCAACTTCTTGCCCATATTAAATACTATTCTCTCATCACCAATGCAAAGGATTAGCATTCTCTTATGGACATCAATCAAAGCCTTACCAGTGTTCATGAAGGGCCTACCAAGGATCAATGGACAACTCTTATCTTCTTCAAAATCAAGCACCACAAAATCAACTTCTTGCCCATATTAAATATTATTCTCTCATCACCAATGCAAAGGATTAGCATTCTCTTATGGACATCAATCAAAGCCTTACCAGTGTTCATGAAGG
>JAOXYD010221299.1:0-18959 GCA_028565735.1 Pinacopodium congolense
TTCCACAAAATAGTTTAAGAACAACTCCTATAAAATGTTTAGCTACTCATAACAACAATAAATCCATCAACAATCATTTTTCCCATACAAACAAGTAGTAAAAAGGGTGAAGAATAAACTAGATAAATCCTTGAAGCTCTTCTCTTCACTTCTAGAATGCTGGAAAATCTAGGTGCTGATGTTTCTTGATGATTTCCAAGGTTGATTGAGTTTCCTCCTTTGGGTAGCCATTAAAAACCTCTTCCTTTCCTCTTCTTGGGTGTTGTCTAATGAATGTTAGAGGCTCCTTAAGGTTTAAAACACTTATATATGTCAAAAGTAGGGTTCCAACACTTAAAATCCCGTGTTTGACTCGTAAAGGAGTCAGTTCCGCTACAAGGGGTGTCACAAGGGTGACCTATTTGACAACTTCGAGCATCCTTCATTCTTTTGATTATAACTTCTACTTCAGAGCTTCAATTGACTTGAAATTTGAACTAGAAACTCATAACATCGTGATCTTTGTCTCCACAAATTTTCATGTCCATATGAGCTCTAAAAGGGTTCCTAATAAGCCATCAAATGCACCTATAAAACATTCAGTTCTGCAATCTTGATACCTGTAAAATCAACCAACAAAGTACATTAAACTATCCCTAAAATAAGCTCAAAATCCACCCTTAAACACTAAAAAAAAATAAGGAAAGACTTAAACACTTCAAAGATCATGCAAAGATGTGAAAGATGCAAAATATGAAATAAACTAAAGCTAAAACACACAAAGAAACACTTAAAACACCTAGAAACAATCTAGAAACATGACCTAAAAGCACACTTATCAGTTTACATGATGAAATGATGTTTATATGATACATGAATTTATGGGAAGTCATTATTTTGCTTCATTTTACCTTGAATGTGTTTTTAGTTTTATAATATCACATGTTTTATCATCATTAAAAAGAGAGAAATTGTTAAACCAATAGAAATTTCAATTTTGGTTTTGATAATAATAAAACATATTTATTACTAATGATTTGAATTATGTTGAAGACTTTTAAAAGATAAGTACATGGAATATGCATTTGATTGCAAATTATAGTGAAAAGGAATGCACATCAAGGGAAAATAGAGGATGAGACAAGATAAAGGAAGTTAGATATTTAAATTGGTATATTTAGGTAGGTTTTGATATGTTTATAGGTCTTAATTGAAGTCTCAATAGCTTAGAGGCTTTTTAACTCATTTGAATTGTATATGTTTTAATCAAATGGATAATTTTTCATAGATTAAGACATATTTAATTTTTAATTTCAATTAAAAGATCTTGATCTTGAAAACTACTATAGAGAAATTTTGAAATTTGTTTAAATTTGTTTTCAATAAAAATAAATTGGTTTTGGATGTTTAGAAGAGTTTTAAAAAATCTATAAAATCTAGAAAACTAATGTGCAAAAGCATTGGTTGACCAATGCTGTCTAGTATTCGACCAATACTAGGGCTTTAATAAATAGGCAAAAAGTATAATTTGCCCCATAACGTTTGAGAAATAGTTTAATTTGACCATTAATATTTTTTAAGGTACCACTTTACCCCCTAACGTCTATAAAATGGTATAATTTGCCCCCTAACATTACAAAATGGCACATATTACCCCTTAATGTTTATAAAATGATACATTTTACCTCCTTAACGCTAATTTCATCAAGATCTTATTAGATGAATGTTGATTTTTTCAATATTCTATAAATGAACTATTAACTAATCATTAATAAAGTAATTAACAAAACTTTAACGAAATTAGTATTAAAGAGAAAATTGACACCATTTTGTAAATATTAAGGGACAAAATTCACCATTTTACAAACGTTAAGACATAAAGTGATACCTTCAAAACTGTTAGGGGACAATATAAACCTTTTTAGAAACTTAGGGGGCAAATTGTATTTTTTTTCCATAAAATAAGGAGAGAGGGTAGAGAAGATATACAAATTAAGTTTTATAGTGATTCAAAAAAGAATACCTTAACGTCATCCACACTCCAAGTCACATTTGGATATTTTACTAAAATCTTCTTTAAAAAATGAGGTGAAGAGAAATCTCTTTTACAAACTTAATCTTCTTTATAAAGGTAAGGAGAAACCTTTTACAATCTTCCTTAAGATGAAGAATGACTTCTTATAATTCAATCCCAACAAATTGACTGGTTCTTTACAAATGGTACACACCTTAATAGTTTCTCTTAGGAAATCATAACTTAGGCTGAATAGTTCTTAAAGCCTAATCAAGATGAAAATATAAGCTCTGATAGCTTCTTAAAATCTTTTGAACAAAATACTACTCAATTTTACTTGAAATGAAATCATCAAAGCTCAAAACTTGAATTTAATGTTCGAACATAATTAAAATGTTAAAAAACAATCTATTTTGATATGATAAATTCTTAAGACTAAAAAAAATCTTTAATAACCTTTTAAACATGTATTTATAGACTTACCAACCTTAAACACATTACAAACCCATTCTAATCTTTACTTTAAGTTAAAAACCTATTAGACACAAAAATAGACTATTGGAAATAAAACTAGCCATTAACTAGTCAATTAGATGGGCATATCAATTGACCAATCTAAAATATTAATAGACTTATGTGACTAATCGACTACTATTTATTAGGCAAAAGGTATAATTTTCCCTCTAACGTTTCTAAAAAAGTTTAAATTACCCCTTAACATTTTTGAAGATATCACTTTATCCCTCAACGTTTGTAAAATGGTGCATTTTGTCCCTTAACGTTTACAAAATGGTATACATTTGCCCTTTAATACTAATTTTGTTAAAATTTTGTTAATTACTTTCTTAATGATTAGTTAATAGTTCATTTATAAAATACTGAAAAAATAATATTTATCTCATAAGATCTTAGTGAAATTAGTGTTAAGGGGGTTAAATGTACTATTTTGTAAATATTATGGAGTAATATATACGATTTTGTAACGTTATAAGGCAAATTATACCATTTTACAGACGTTAGTGGGTAAAGTGATACCTTAAAAAATTAAGGGTCAAATTAAACTATTTCTTAAACATTAAAGGGCAAATTATACTTTTTACCTTATTATATTTGCTTGTGCATTTAATTTATAATTATATGGTGTTATATTGGAATCAACATCTTCATTATCTTAGTTAAATTGTGGTTAAAAATATTCAATAATCATGAAATCAGTTTAGTTTAACTTTTTTAAAATATCTAATTCAATCCCCCTCTCCCCCTTTTAAGCATCAATTAAGGCCAACAATATTTCTTATAAAATATTTGTTTTTAATTTTATATTTTTATTAATTTTTTTCACAAAAGTAATTAATATTGATTTAGTGTTTTATTATTTTTCAAGAGGGGTGTTTAAGAAGAAGTTGATCAAAATTTTGAAGTAAAATAGCTATAATTTAATAAGCATGCTTGTTATTGAATATATGAAAAATGTAAGAGCTTTTTTGTTTTTAATTATGTAGTCTTATTTGAACTTAAAATTTATAATTAAATATAAATATTTTAAAAACTAAATTCTTATGTTTAATTAAAATTTTTAATAAAGTAATATGTATTATCAAAATAATTTGCATTCACATTGTATAAAATCATTTAAATTTAATATATTTAAATGTCTAAACTCTCTCTATAAAATTAATTTTTAATAAAAGTAATATCTTTTTCATATTCATTTCAAAATTATGGAAATTTTAAAATACTATTTAATATTCACTTTAATTAAAGTATAAAACATGTGAGTAAAATCTTAGAAATGATGTAGAACTCCTACCTTAATTCTATTATATATATGTGTCTATATATATATATATATATAAGTGAAATTTTAGAAATGATATAGAACACTTACTTTAATCTTAAAGTATAAACTTTTTAAGAAATTTTGATAAGTGTTACTTTTTGGTGGAGATAGCATTTAAATCTTAAAAGCAAAGACACGTGATATTCAAAGTACATAATGAAAATTTTAATTATTTCTCTTTTCAACCTCCACGCCTTTTAATATTATTTATTAAATTCAAATATTCAACATCATATTATGAAATATATATTTTCAAGATTCAATCTAAACTCTTAAATCTTGAAAATTAAAATAATAAAATACTCAAAATACTTAATGAAATCATATTTTATCTACTTTTAAATTTCATTTCTAAACACTATTAGCTAAAAGATATTGAATTGGTAATTTGATCTAATTTATCACATTTTTTTTATATTTTCCATTTGATTTATAATACTATGCAATTCTTTCTAATTTTTATAAATACATTTAAAGATTACTTACTTGATGCCATTCAAATAACCTCAGTTATTTGATATACTAATTAAAAATTTTATTGATAATCATTTTATTAACAACTCAAAATTCAGTATTTGTTATTGAAAATACAAATATAAGTTCAATTAATTAAAGTTCTTCCATGGCTTATCCAAGCGTAAAGATTGATTTATTATCCATGTATAAAGATTGAGAGTATATAAAAAAAATTCCTAATATTAGTTATTGATGATTAAGTTAAGGAAAACCCAATTTTTTTCTTTTAATTTTGAGAAATTTCTTAACTAAGTCATTAAATATAAAAGTTTCCTATTTCAATCCTTCATCTTAATGTTTCCACTCAATATAGTATTTTTGTCAATTTATGTTAACAGAAAAATGATGTAACAATCCAAAATAAAATATGTTGAACAAATGTGCTATTTTCTGTATTCCATCCTTCTTATATATTCATTATTTTCTATAACCCAACGTTGAAATCTATTACCAAATTTCTATACTCCATCATCGAAACCCATTACCAATTTTATGTAACACATCATCAAGGGTCAAAAGTGGAGTGCACAACTTCTTTAGTTCTCAAAGCATCAAAACGGAGTGGAAAGCGAGTCAAATCCATCCTCGACAAAAGTCACACTATGATGATGGACAATATAAAGCCAACGGGGATATCAAGAAAGTTGTCACAATGAGTCTACCTTAGTTGTATAGTTATGGTACATAACTCTCCAAGAGACAAATAAATGCATCAGAAGCACAAAAGAAGGACTTGAGATCATCATATATGCTTAGGAAAATATGTAATCATATTACAAGAGTTCCTGGTCTATTATATGTGCATTAAAGACTTTTTTAATTGTTTTTATGTCAAATAAAAATTGTGTCACTCAGTTTCAAATAATTAGATTTTTGTATCATAAACAATCGGTTTAATAATTAAAAAAATACAAGGCTTACCTTTTTCTCCAAAAGTTATGTTCTTTCTTAAAGGACAACATGGATGTTACCACAGTTGCATAAAACATTCATGTTTAATGCATCACATTAACAAATTAGTCTTAGAATAATCAACACTATATATTTGATTTCTCTATGTACTTCATATCTCTAATTGTTCTTACTCCAAGATGGTTTTAGCCACAGAGCAATCTGTGGATATGTTTAGTTGAAAGTATAAATCTACAGTTAATAATCTTAGAAAATGGCTTAGGCAAACCAATAGGATTTCCTCTTTAGATAAGATATAGAGCTATAAAATCTAAAAGTCTAACAGAATCTCTATATAATTATACAAGTTTCCATATCAAGATGAATGGATATATTCTAGACATGTTTTGAAATCAGTGCTAGCAAGGGTTTTCTACATCTCTTATGGTAGGCTTAAACTTGCCTTTATGATCAATTAGAATACCTTTTATGTACTCAGAACAACTTGTATCCAGAAACACTTAATTCATATTATATCACCACATCATAAGTGATATCATGGTAAGAGGTGAATGTTATGTAAATCTTGTAAATATAAACCAATATTTTTAAAGAGGAAGGCCAAAAAAAAAAAAAAAGGAGAATCGAAATGAAATATCAAGCTTTTGTTATGTATATGGCTACTCATAGTTTGAAATTTGAACCATGAAATGCAAACAAACATTAGAACTTTGTTAATTGACATAAATTCAATAATTTGCTAATTGAAAAAAATTTAGTATGGTTAACATTACTACCACTGGATATTAGAAGAACATAGAGAATTTGAAAAGAATTAAAGAGATTTTGTATTGATGTATATTTTTATAGAGCTACAATATGTATTTATACATGAAAATATATAAGTTGATAACTATGACTCAGAACAAGAACCCTATCTTAATCAATCTAAAGATAGCAGTTGCAATCTTAATCTTAAAATATCATTCTAATGCCCTCCCTCAAATTAATCTAGTATAGTAGAGGCTAACTTGAGTTTGCTTGCAAAATGTTAAATTCAAGTAGAAAGATACATCTTGGTGAATATATCAACTGTTTAATCAATAGAGGAGACATAAATTAAATTTATGGCATCCTAATGTGCATGATGATGTACAAAGTGGCAATTCTCAAGGTATTTCATACGTTCATAGAAAACATTATTATGAGAAATTTGAATGGTACTTTTGTTGTCACAATGAAGCATAGTTGCTGATGAATGAGTGATAGCCATATCAGTTAATAATCTGCATATCCAAAGTAGTTCAGATGTAGCATTAGCAAGAGTTTGATATTCAGATTCAGTACTAAAACGAGCAACAACAGTTTGCTTTTTACTAAGTCAAGAGATAAAAGAATCTCCTTAAAAGGAATAATAACCAATTGTAAAGCGTCAATCTATTGAATCACTAGCCCAATCAGAATTAGAGTAGCCAGATAATACCAAAGATGATTTTGTAGAGAAGTATAAACCATGAAAGAGAATTCCTTTGATATAATGAAGAATCTGAAGTATGGCAAAGAAATGAGATGACTGAGGAGCTGGCATAAACTGACTGACTAAATGAACAATATAAGAGATATCAAGTTTAGTAACAGTAAAATAAAGTAGATTGCCAACAAGTTGTCAATATAAAGTAGGATATTGAAGAGGATTACCATTGAGGGGTGTAGGTTTGCAATGGAGTTCCAAGGGTGTTGATACAGTTTTGTTATCAATGATGCCAACTCGAGAAAGGAGATCAAAGGCATACTTGGCTTAAGAAAGATAATAACCATTAGAATTTTGAGAGACTTTAGTGCATAAATAATAGCTAAGTAAACTGAGATCTTTCATTTCAAAATGGTGATGAAGATATTTCTGTAAAGTTGAAATACCAGATGTATCATCGCCTATTATAATCATGTCATCGACATAAAGTAGCAGAAGGACGATACTATTATCAATTTGTCAGGAAAATATGGTAAAATCATAAGGACTAGAAATGTAAAGCCCATAAATCAAAACCCAACAGACCCAACCAGAAAAGCCTATGACTCGGTCTATAACTATATCTTAATATTAATTTTAGTTTTCGCTTCCCCTAAACAAAAACAAAAACGACGACAGTCTCTCCCCCACCCTATCTTCTCCATCTTCTTCAATTTTCTTCAAAACTCCATCACAAATCACCCTAATTTTTGTTATGTTGTTTCTAGGTAAGTGTTATGGCTGTGGATTTTAATAGAAAAGGGAGAAAGAGTATGAGAAGAAGAAAAAGAAGAGAAGACGAGGGAGAGGAGAGAGAGAGAGAGAGAGATAAGGGGTCAGAAGTAAAAAACATAAAAGAGAAGAGAAGAAGAAGAAGAGTGGAGAGAGAGCATAAAGAGAGGGTGAGAGTAAAAAGAGAGAAAGTGAAAAAAACAAAATGGAAATATGTAAATATGGGGAAGGTTTTGGGTGAATTAGTAAATTTTAAAAATTTTAGGGATTAGATAGTAATTTTAGAGATTTTGGAGGGTTAAATAGGAAAAGGGTGTTAGTTTATGATATTTTAGGGATTTTTATAAAGTTTAGAATAGTTTGGTATATTAGTAAATTTTAAAGATTATTTTTAATTTATTTAGCCTGATTATCTTATTATTATTTAGGTATTGCCGATAAATCGAAAGGATAGCAAGATTAATTAAAATAAGAGTTTTTTATTTTTCAGGTAAGGAAATTAATTAGAATGTACCTTATTTTGTGTTTTATGAGAAATTTTGATTTTAGAATTTTTGTATGAATTTGGAGAAATTAAATTATCATATTATATGAATTTTACATAAATAGTGAAAAAATGCAAATTGTGTAAAATTTGAGATTTAAATATATTCTATTTTATAAAACTTTACGTAAAAATAAATATATTATGAATTGTGTGAATTTATAGAAATGTCATGCCTTTTTGTATGTGTTTTATAAACATTTAAATTAATGTAATTTTATGCGAGTTATGTGACTTGGAAATATTGCATTATATAAAATCTATGTGATTTATTTAGAATTTATTGTGAGTTATGAATCAGAATATGAATATTATGCGAATTTTGGTTGTATGAAAAATATGTACATGATAAGTGGTAAATTTTGTGATTATGAAAAACATGTACATGACATGTGTTGAATTTTGTGATGAGTTATTAAATGATGGAACTATGTGATGATGAAAGAAAATGACATGAAGTTATGATGTTGAATTTATGGAATATCAAAAGAATATAATGAAATTGTAATTAGTGGCTTGCCTAGATGGATTTATATTCGATAGTCTTGATTTTTATGCGATATGATTAAGATTGATTATTAGATACGTACTGGGATATTCTAAGAGTGGGGATATCCTTAACGATTTTATTGGTATTCCAAGAGTAAGGATACCTAGGATGCTTCCAAGAGTGAGAAGTATCATCTATGTTTTATTTGATGACACCCAGTATTCTAGGAATAGGAATGTCCAAGACATTTCCAAGAGTGGGAAGTGGTTTGTGTAGCCTATTTTCCAGCAGATGATTGGTTATAAGTCTACTAGATTAAGCGAGGTCTTAAAAGTTTAAGAAAAATAGTAAATAAAAATTCTAGAAATTAGAATATGGATTAAGAATAATAAATTAATTTAAATTGTAATATGAAATTGCAATGCAATGTGATGCGATGATATAATGGTATGTTTATATATATTCCTTTATATTTGTATGTGTTAGATATTGTCTGACGGGTACATTCTAATTACTTCTTACTGAGGTAGTGGCTCATTCCTTGCCCGTTGAATTTTTCAAGAGATATTCATTAGTTTTTGGAACACTTGAATTTTTAGTTGTGTTAGTGGATAGTTCAAGTATGACAGCTTGTCGCAGGATAGCACATGAACTAGTTTTAGTTAGATTTTTGTTATTCTTTAATAGTTTGACTTTTTTATGATAAAGGATGTTGATGGTTTATTTTGGACGGATATTAGATTTACTAACTCTGAGAACTGTGAATTTTATAAATGATTATTTCCCATTTGTTTTAGTTTAACTCCTTTTGGTTTTATTAGATTATTTATAATGATAGTTTAGATTGAATTTTAGATTAATGATGAATTTAGGGCTTGTGTTGAAATTGGGAATTGAATTGCGAAACTAGGGTTGTTATAAATTTGGGAATTGTATGTGAATTGAAAATTGAGTTTTGGAACAGGTAGGAGTGTCACATTAAGTGGTATTAGAACGGGTTTACGCTCCTAGGGTAAGGAAGTATACTAATTATGAAGTCATTTATTTTGTAGGATGGCATCCAATAATGCAACTGCTGGCCAATAGGTGAATAGGAAAGAGTCCGTTAATCCTATTAATGTTCTGAATGCACTAGACCAAGTAGGTGTTGGAGAAGATCAAGTGCGAATAGGAGCATAATAAGGTCCTACTAAAGTAGGGGTATAATCGACTATGCTAGTTGGTAGGGCTCCTACAGCTAAAATACCATCTTAATACATGCAGATTATTCAGGCAGTATTATAATTGCTCAAGCTCAAGTACAGGCTCAGGTCCAGGCCCAATTCCAAGACCAAGCGTAGGTGTAGGCTGTTGCACAGGTTCAAACACCGCCACCACCACCATCTCTAGTAATGCCTCAAATTGATCGTAACTTTGAAAGACTTAGAAAATTGGGGGGGTTACAGAGTTCAAAGGTACTACAGACCCAGAAGAGGTAAAAATGTGGTGGGAATAGACTAAGGAGGTTTTAGATAGATTGAAATGCAGTTTAGAGAATCGCTTGCTGTACATCGCATCTTTATTGTAGGGACCTGCACGGATATGATGGCAATCAATTCAAAAGTCATTTAAGCCTGAATTAGTGACTTAAGATGAGTTCAGCAAAGAATTTAATGATAAATACTGACCACCAATTTACAGAGATTGGAAGATGATGGAAGTTATGAATTTAAAGCAAACTGAGGAGATGTCTGTTGCTAATTATGAGGTGCAGTTTGCTACACTATTAGGGTATGCACTTGAAGCTGTGGCATAAAGATCATATTAGGGCTTGGTTCAGTAACTACAAATTTTAAAAAGGTGTTAGATACTGCACTTAGAGTGGAGAAAGTATTAAATGAAGAAAAAATGATGCAAGAGGTGAAGAGAAAGCAAACTGATTTTAGAGGAGAGTTTGGTCAGCCTACCAAGAGGACATCAGGCTATTTAGGTTATGTTGGAAGAAATAATTATTAGAGGAATGGTTTAGTATTTAGAGGAGGTAATTCTAACTCTAACTTTAGCAGATTTGAGGATTTCAGAAGAGGAACTGGGAGTTACAATTCTTTTAACTCACCATCTGTTGGGTTTAGTAGGGGTCTAAATCAGAGCATAGGAAGATCTTTTGGTAGGGAGGTAATTTAGGTCATGGATGTCAAACTTTTCGGAGGTATTATTCAGGGCCATGTTGGGGACCTAATGGATATGGCAAGGTGTGCTATATATATGAAGGCAGAGGTCATTTCAAGAGAGATTGTCCTTCTTTGAGAGATACAGGAGCCATGATTGGAAGTTTTACACAAGAACAGAATAGTGATGGAGATAGTGGTAAAGGAGTTGATAAAGGTAAAGGCCGAAGTGCTGGTAGTGAGGGATATAAATCTATACACAATATTACGAGGGTATCATTAGCTCCTTATCAAACTTAAGCTAGGGTTTATAAGATGATTAAGGAAGAAGCCCCGACACTAATGATGTGATATCAGGTGTGATTTCTTTACATAATGCTTTAGCTTATGTTTTGATAGACATGAGATCTATTCATTCTTATATTACGTCAGAGTTTGCTTCTGGAATCCCAGGAGAGGTTAGTCCACTAGGGTATGATTTGAGAGTTTACTTACCAAATAAAAAGAGTATGATAGTAAATTATGTGAGAAGAGTGATTCCTCTAAGGATCGAAGAGTTAGAGTTATAAGCAGACTTGATTGTGATGAATTTGAGGGAATTTGATATGAATGGTTTAATTAACCTAACATAAGGCAATCGTAGAATGCTACACTAAAGAAGTAGTGATGGAGTGTTCTAAGAGTTCAAAGGTAGTTTTTATGGGAGAAAAGATAGTACTTCCAACTTGTGTGGTTTCTACAGTAATAGTTAGGAAGCTAATTTGGAGGGAGGAAAAGCCTTTTTGGTTAATATAGTAGACATGAGGGATACAAGTCATGAGTTAATAGAGATACCAGTGGTGAGAGACTTTTCAAAAGTAATTCATAATGACCTACTGGGTTTGCCATGTCTTAGAGAGGTAGATTTTACTATTAAGACGCTATATGGAGTTACACCTATATCCATTGCACCTTATAGGATGGCATTTATGGAGTTGCAGGAGCTGAAAAAGAAATTAGAAAAGTTATTGGAGAAAGGTTTCATTAAACTTAGTACTTCACCTTGGGGAGCTCTGTTTTTTTTATATATATAAAGAAGAAGGATGGAAGTATGAGAATGTGTATTAATTACCGGCAATTAAACCGGGTGACAGTGAAGAACAAATACCCCTTACCTCGGATTAATGATTTGCTAGATCAGTTCAAAGGAGCAGTAATATTTTCAAATTTTGATTTGAGATCAGCCCATTGGCAGTCGAGGATATCTGATAATGATGGACTTAAAACTACTTTTTGAACATGTTATGGTCATTACGAGTTTCTAGTGATGCCATTTGGACTCATAAATGCTCTAACTGCCTTTATGGCATTGATGAATAGAACTTTTCAAAAGAATATAGATCAATTTGTGATTGTGTTTATATGTGATATACTGGTATATTCCAAAGATAGAGAGGAGTATGGAAATCATTTGAGAATAGTATCACAGATTCTGAAGGAGAAGTAATTATATACTAAATTAAGTAAGTGTTAATTCTGGACTAATCAAGTAGTCTTCTTGAGACATGTTATGGCCAAAAAGAGTGTGAAACCATATTCGACAAAGGTGAAAACAATTACGGAATGGGAACCACCAAAGAATGTGATAGAAGTCATAAGTTTCTTAAGACTAGCTAGATATTATAGAAGATTTGTAGAGGATTTTTCTATAATAGCTGTCCCACTAACAAAATTGTTAAAGAAGGGAGTTCCTTATCAGTAGACTGATCAGTGCCAAGAGAGTTTTAAGGAGTTGAAGAGGAGATTGACATCTAATCCTATGTTGGTATTATCAACATATGGTGTGGGTTTTAAAGTATATACAGACACCTTAGGATAAGGATTAGAATGTGTATTGAAGAAGAATTGGAAGGTAAGAGCTTATGTTTCCTGTCAGTTGAGGACTCATAAGATGAACTATCCTACACATAATTTAGAGTTAGTAACTATAGTACATGCTTTGAAGATTTGGAGATATTATTTGTATGGAGAGACCTTTCGGGTTCTTACGAATCATAAGAGTATGAAATATATACTAACTCAGAAAAAGTAGAAGTTAAGGCAAAGGAAATAAATATAATTATTAAAAGATTATGATTGCATCATTAACTATCACCCAGGAACTGCAAATGTAGTGGCGATGCCTTAAGCAGAAAAAACTTAAGTGTATTAGCCAATCTAGGTAGAAGTAGTGCGATACCATTAGTAGAGATGAGAGCCTTAGATGTTAAGTTGAAGGTTGATAATATATTTGGATTGAAGGTTATCTTACAATTTCTGACTAATTTGAGTGATAGAATTGGTGAAGTATAGACTTAGGATTTTTACTTACAAAGGATGTTAGAGAAGATAAAATAGGAAAAGAAACCAAATTTTTCAATGAGACTAGATAGAGTGATGGTGATAAGGACTTGAGTATATGTGCTAAATGTCGACAGTATGCAAGAATAGATACTAAAAGAGACTCATTGTGCACCTTATGCCATGTATCCTGGTACAACCAAGATGTATCAGAATCTAAGACCTCAATGTTGGTGGCCAACCATGAAAAAGGATGTGGCAAATTTTGTAGTTAAATGTCTAACATGTCAATAGGTTAAAGCGAGCATCAAGCTTCAACAGTAAGAAGAAACCCTTATCGATGCCACCTTGGAAGTGGGAGAAAATTACCATGGATTTTGTAGTAGCTTTACCTAGAACTTGACGCAGACATGATTCAATTTGTGTTATTGTAGATAAATTGACTAAGTCTACACATTTCTTACCAATCCAGCAAATAGATTCATTGGATAAACTAGCTCGATTATATGTGGATGAAATAGTAAGGTTGCATAGAGTACATGTATCCATAGTTTCAAATCGAGATCCTCGATTTACATCTCAATTTTGGGCTAATTTTCAGACAGTGTTAGGTACTAAATTGAATTTAAGTACAGCTTTTCACTGTCATACATAAAAGAAAAGGAATAACAATTAGTAGCATTAATAAGTTTGGAGTAGTAGTATTATTCATTTGATTATTTCGGAAGTTTATATGTTACTTAATTAAAAAAATTTTAAAAGTATTTAATTAGAAAAATCTCAAAAAGTTTTAGGCAATGGAAAGCAAAAGCTATCGGACTCTGCGGCTTGGAGTTATTCCTAGTCGTGATCTTTTAATAAATGCATACGAGGAGATGAAAGCAGAAGCTATGGTCCAGTCGTTCTTTTCTAATAAATGCATACGAGGAGATGGAAAGCAAAAGCTATGGTCTAGTCGGACTCCGCAGTCTGGAGTTGTCCCCCCTAGTCTTTTCTCTTTAAATAAATGGATAGGAGGAGTTGTGGTCTAATCGTTCTCTTCCAATAAATGCACATGGGGAAATGGAAAGCAAATGCTATGGTCTGGTCGTTTTCTTTTATAAATGCATAAGAAGAGATGGAAAGTAAAAGGATCGTTTAGCTATTTTTATTTTATTTTTTTAATTTTTATATTATATAAATATTTTTAATTTTTATATTTAAAAAAATTTTAAAATTTTAAAATTACCTTGTTTAATTTCACTTTAATTTTTTATTTTTATTCCTTATTTTTTAATATAAAAATTAATAAAAAATATACTAATATATCACAAAAATTAAAAAAAAAATATAATACTCAATAAAAAATACAATAATTAAAAAAATAATAAAACTGACGAACCAACTAAACAAGTCTAAAACTTGAACATGCACAAAAGCTATCGGACTCCTACTTTGGAGTTATCCCTTGGCGTTCTCTTTTAATAAACGGATACGAGGAAATGTAAGCAAATCTATCGGACTCCGCACTCCGCAGTTTGGAGTTAGGTTCTTTAAATAGTTTTTTTACCTGGTACTTGTTTTTCCTCGTCAAGGTTGTCGTAAATGAGCTAGTCTCAATGCTGCGCATATAAATGAGGCTCTTGCCTTGCACAGAACCGGCAAATTTCTCTTTTTGTTGCTTTTTGCAGCTTGGATGACCGTGATCGTCATAAAAGCAGCACACTTGTTCATACAGTAAGTAGCTGAAGAAGAAGGACAAGAGACTAACTATGGAATGCAGATAGATCTCGACAAACCAGTAATGGAATTCCCAGTGAGTCCAAATGCGCAATTTTTTAGCACTTCACTTTTGTCGCTCTATGTCATTTCAGTACTGGAATTAGAAGTGTCTATTGATGGTTCGCAAGCTGTACAAATGCTCGCTGATCTTTTCCTCCCGATCAGTCCTCGTTTTTCCTCTATCATGGTGCTCTCTCTCTCCCTCTCTCTCTCTCTCTGTAATATATATAATCTCTTGCATTTTTTTTAGCAAATAATTTGATCCAGAAATTAAGGACTTTGCTTGTTGATACATGAAATGATTTCAAAATCTTTCTCTGTCCTTTATACATTGTGATAAAAAAAAATATATAACTTACAGGTATATAACTTAATACAACTCGTTACTCGGGATTACCAGTGAGAAAAGATGACATTTTAAAAGGAATGTCTTCTTTTTGTATGCGTAGAAAGAGAATTATGGACGCTGTGAATTATTAAAGTGACGAGATAGGTACTCGGTAAAATTACATGTTGCCTTTCTGGAAACAGGTTGAAGATGAAGATGGAGTAAAGCGATGGAGAAGGGTTCAAGTGAAGGTGGAAGACCACGTAACTGTCCCCATTTTCCCGTCAGGAATGTCCAAGGAATTCTATGACCAGTGCTTTGACGCCTATATATCAAACCTAGCAATGGGAAAATTGTCAGAAAGCAGACCGTTGTGGGAAGTTCATATAATAAGATATCCAACAACTCATGCAGCTGGGAACGTAATATTTAAGCTTCACCACTCGCTTGGTGATGGCTTCTCTTTGATGGGTGCTCTTCTTTCTTGCTTAAAAAGAGCTGATAACCCTTCCCTTCCCTTGACTTTCCCATCCATTCCATTACGTATTTATAGTGATGGGCAAAGCGCATGCAAGCGTTTGACTAAATTTTTCTCTTCTGTCTATTACACTTTTTCTGACTTTTTCTTCACAGTTAAAAAGAGCACTTTGATTGAAGATGATAATTCACCTATACGTTCTGGTCATCCAACTGTGGAGTCTCTACCTGTTTCCATTGCAACGTTGCAATTCTCTCTGGATGATATCAAAATAATTAAAGACAAGTTAGGTGTGGTAAGGTCTACTACCTAGCTTATTTACAACTGTTAACACACAAATTTTACTTTTACACATTATTTGCATTGACAGACAATAAATGATGTTATCTGCGGAATTATTTTATTGGGAAATCGACTGTACATGAAAGAGATAAGCAAAGGATCAGAAAATAGTAGTTCCACAGGACTGGTGCTACTGAACACAAGAATGTTCAAAGGATATACTTCAATCGAAGAAATGGTTAAACCAGATTCTAAGGTCCCATGGGGCAACCATTTCGCGTTCTTGATGGTGCCCATTCCCACGCTAGCTCACGGTTCAAACCCTCAAGCTATAAATCCTCTCCAGTTTGTATTGAAAGCGCACAAAGTCATCAAGAGGCAAAAGAGTTCGTTGGCTCCTTACCTTACCGCCAAGTACCTCCAAGTTGTCCATAAATGCAGGGGTGCAGAGGTATGCCACTTTTCTTCTTCTTCTTTTTTTTCCCGTTTAAAATATAGAAGTTATATTTATATGAAAATTAAGTAATAAGAGTTTTGAACTCACTTTTGCAATTGAATTATGAAATTTACTTATTAATTGGTAAGGGTTGATCCATTAGTAAGGTGATAGAGATATCTTTCCATGTATCATACTTTAAAATTTAATCGGAATATATATCAAGAGATTGTTATACACATTTATATTTCACCATGTACCAACAAACCATTATGCATATCATATGGGGAAGGGTCAACATGCAATTTTCCCATCTCTAAGGGAGGTCAAAGAACATGATTTTCATTGCTCATAGGAAATAAAAATTGTGGCATAAGTATACAAAATTTCTTTTAAGTATGACTATTTAAAATTAGATTCCTATAATTAAAAAGATTTTTTTTGTGATGTTCAACAATTATTTCGATTAATTTTTCTTTAAAATTTCTCAAGATTTTCCTCACAATAAGAAACTCCTATTAAAGTCTTTAAAATAATAAACTCTTTACAAGTAGTTTAGGCATGAAAGTTGATATGTTAGGAAAAGATTAAACGAGGATCATAAAATACTACATAACCCCAATTCCATAACCTTCACCAGCTTCCATAATTTTTCTGTAAATTTGTAATCGGTTTAGAGGTATTTTAATAAATGTGTATTTGATTTTTTTAAAATTTTAAAATAGAATTAAAGGTACAAATGAAAAATTATGTTTTAATAATATGAAATGACCTTTATATCTTTAAATAATGATAAAAATAAAAAATAAAAAAAGATAAAAGAGTAAAATAAGTATTATATATAAAAATTTATATAATCGTAGGCCTATACAGTAGTTACGGAACCAACTCAATCACTCCGTTACTCTTCAGTTTTCTGTTGCTGACGGTTCCGTAGTCGAGCTCTTTCTATATATAGTTTGATAATTTAAGAATTTCCTAATTTATTGAATAGGCTGTGTCAAGATTTCTCCATGGAACGATGAAAAACACAAGCATGGGAATTACCAATGTAGTGGGCCCGTTGGAAAAGATGTGCGTGGGCAATCATCCAGTTAAAGGCTTATACTTTACCGTTACCGGTCCACCTCAGGTATTCCAAGTTCCAAGTAATCATCGATGTGTTTTTTTTTTTGGGACGAATATGCAATTAACCTTCTAACATTTAAATAAAAAAACTATAATTAGTTTTTTATTAGGTTCTATCAAATTTAACTGATTGAGGTAATCCCTAACTCATGCGAGCATATAAGAGGATATACTAGACTTATTTTAGAGTTGAACTCTGTAACTGTCATGTACAATGGTTAGACCTTAGAATCTAACTACTATTTCTCCGATAACCCAGACTCTAGTATAATACTTTAATTAAGACTTTAGAAATCATATTTAAATTCAAATTCCTAATGTTACAAGAAATTATTACCTTTAGGATTTTCCTAATTAGATTGAAATTTAGCAAACTTAATAAATCCTAATCCCAATAGAGAAGTAGCAAAAACCTTTTAAACATATGAAATATAGATTAATCTTTACAGTTAAGTAAATTGCAAGCCAATTATAATAAAATAAAGACTAAAATATTAATAAGCAATGATATATGAAATTAGCCTTAATGCCATAAGCATATATGTTTAAATCTATTCTAGTTTAACTTAGATTATGTTAACTATTATTTGATCTTGCTTTGGTCTACTATACCTGTGATATTAGAATTTTGATTTTTATATCTATGTCTTTAATTAGTCCATTGAAACCCTCTTTAAATTTTTTATTTCAAACTCTTGTAGTTAGTCTATTCAGCATATATAATGGATTCTTTGATTCATTTGTTGCACTCACATAATTCCCCCTGGCTTTAGAAAGATTTGATCTTTAATCGTAACATCAGTCAAAAGAAGAAAGATCAATAACATCAAATATAGCACTAACGTTATACTCATCATGAAGGTCTAGCTTGAAAGCATTATCATTGATTCTCTCAATGATTTTAAATGAACTATCTCTTCTTGGTTTTAACTTTATCAGCCTTTGTAATGATAATTTTTCCTTCCTCACATGCACTCAAAACCAAGCACTACGTTCAAAGACAATACACTTTCTACCCTTGTTAGTTTTGGTTGCATATCACTCAATTTCCTTTTTATTTGATGCTTTACACATCCATAAAGTTGTTTTGTCATCTTACTTTTCTTCTTTCTATTCAAACCAACTTATTGATCAACGGTAACTTATTGAATTTTTTCCCTTAACTTAATATTTGTGAAAAGTCAAAGTCAAGGCCCCTTTAGTGATTTATGTATTTACCTTGAGTTTGTTTAGTTAAGTTGTTTTTAACTCTGTTATTAGTTATCGTTTGTTATGTATATAAGTCACTCTACTATTCAATAAAGAGTGCCGCTTTAATCACTTACTGACTGACTAAGTGTTTCAAGTAAACTTCGAGAGACTTCTCTCTTCTGAAAATATTTGCTCTAACTTATAAATGAAGATCCTATAATTTGATATAGTATAGGAAGTGATTGATAACACATTACATTTACAAAATTACTATTTTGATAGTCCCCAAATATTGGAAAAGCATGAAAATAGTTGAATAGATATAATCACAATCATCAAATGTTTATATATATGATAATTATAAAACAAAATC